>JAPFFP010057385.1:0-28106 GCA_026153255.1 Solanum medicagineum | reverse complement strand
ATCAGGCAGTGCAGGTTATTGTGTGTATAGGTGCCCCTATCGGGCACAGGTCACGCCCCTAGGTGGGGCTGTGACAGATATATATATATATATATATATATATATATACACACACACACACACACACACACATGTGTCTTAATCATTATTTTACATATAAATACAACATAAAATTTTATATCTTAATCATTTTACAATGCATAGTTATTGTTATTTATCACCAAAATAAAATAATGAACATGCGTATATTTTTTTAACAACATTCATAAATATATTTTACTTCATAACAAATGTATATAAGATAGTAAGTTTTATGTAAAATTTTAGCGTTCTTTATACTATATTACTATAAAAAATTTAAACAAACATCTATGTTTTTTTAACTTTCTCATATTGTTAGTTTAATTGTTTATTACTTAATTGTCAATTTTATTGTATAGTAAATATGTTATTATTAAAGTTTTTTCACAATATTATCTATAGATAATACATATGATATACCTTGTATTTTTGTTCCTTTTATAACTAATGATTTTTTTTATTTTAAGAAAAATAAATGAATAATTTATCACAATTTATTTTCCTAAGCTTAGTTTAAGGACTATCTTTGGATAGACTCTGAGGAATGCCTAACACCTTCCCCTCGAGTAACCAAGATTCTTACCTAGAATTTTACTGGTTTCATAAATCAACACATAGTCTACATTTAGATTTTTAAAATTGGTTTCCTAATATTTTCCTGAAAAATACGTGGCGACTCTAAACATATTTTTCAAAAACCAGAGAGCATGATCTCATTATGTTGCGAGCTATTTCAACTGGTTCGAAAATGGGGCGCGATAGGCACCTCATCTATCCCTTGTCTCCCTTGAAGAGCATTGAACCGATTTTTCCTTGGAACACCCCTTTATTAGCCTCCCCTTCCCCTAGGACCTGTATTTGGTCCTTGGCCTTGTGGATGGCCATCTCTACCCTTGTTTTGATTATAAGGACAATAGATCATCTTGTGACACACTTCTCCACAACTATAGCAAGCATTAATGTTCCTCAAAACATAGGTTATCATGGCCTCTACCACATCTTGGGCACATAGGGTTAGGCACCACACCACCACCTTGGACCCTTGGGTTGTCATTTGCAAACCTCCTATTAGGAGCATTAGAAGACCCTTGGCCTTGATTTAACCGACCACCCTTGGGACTTTGGAATCTACCTTCAAAATGGGCCCTCTTGAGCTCACCGCTTCTTCTTTTTCTAAGCTTCTCCCCCACCAATTGTTTGGCATATGTCATGAGATGGGCCAAATCCATATCACTTATCACCATGGCAACACGACACTCCTCATTGACCAAGATAGACACACCCATCATAAATTTGTTCATTCTAGACCTTAGCCTGGCCACCAGTTGTGGAGCATATTTGGAGAGTTGTTGAACTTGAGAGCATACTCCCTCACACTCATCGACCCTTTCCTTAGACTCACAAACTCCATTATTTTGGCCTCCTTTAGCTCAAGAGGGAAGGACCAGTTGAGAGATGCTTCCTTGAACTCCTCCCAAAAATATGTTCCCCACTTTGAAGCAAGGATCTATGAGTATGAGGAAGTATTCTCTCAAGTTCAACCAACTCTAAAAATATGCTCCCCACTTGGTTGTTGATCCGAGGTATAGGATGAACATGTTTTTGATGGGTGTATCCGATTTGGTGAGTGAAGAATGTCGTATCGCCATGTTGATAGGTGACATGGACTTGTCCGGACTTATAACTTATGCTGAAAAATTTGAGAGGGAGAAGTCGAGAAAGAGAAGGAGTAATGAGGCCAAGATGGCCCATTGTGATGGTAATTTCCAAGGTGTCAAGGGTTACCAGCTTCATCATGGCCAAGGGTCTTCTCATGCTCCTAATGGAATGTTTGCAAATAACTACACATGGTCCCAAGGTGATGGTGGTGTGGGGCCTAATGCTTTGTGTCCAAAATGTTGTAAGGGTCATGGTGGACCATGCTTGAGGGCTACTAATGCTTGGTATAGTTTTGAGGAAGTAGGCCACATGATGATGGATTGCCCTCGTAACCGGAACAAGGGTAAGGATGTTCATCCACAAGGTCGGGGTGCAAACGCAGTTCCTTGGGAAAGAGGGGGCCAAGAATGAGGTGCCCCAAGGCACAATCAGTTCTATGCTCTTCAAGGGAGGAAGGGGTTGATGAGGTGCCCGATGTCGTCACCGGTATGTTAAAAGTCTTTGATTTTGATGTATATGCATTGATAGACGCGGGTGCCACTCTTTTTTTGTTACCTCTTTTGTTGCCAAAATGTTTCATGCTGAGTCCGAATTCTTGTGTGAGTCTTATGAGGTGTCTATTCTCGTTGGTGTATCTATTGTTGCTAGAAAGGTCTATAGAAATTTTCATATTTGCATTTTGCATAAAATATTGCCTTGTGATCTTGTTGAGTTGGATATGGTGGATTTTGATGTTATTCTTGGGATAGATTAGTTACATGCATATTATGCCTTTATTGATTGTAGAACCCGTAAGGTCAAGTTCCAATTCACAAATAAACCTGTTCTTGAGTGGGAGAGTCATTATGTGGTGTTCAAAGGTAGGCTCATCTCTTTCTTTGAAGCCCAAAAGTTGATTTCTAAGGGGTGTCTCTATCATCTTGTGAGGGTTAGTGATATGGAGTCCAAAGTCATTCCTATAGAGTCAGTTCAGATGGTTAGTGCTTTCCTTGATGTCTTTCCAAATGACCTTGGTAGGGTTCCTCCCAAAAGGGAAATAGACTTCAGTATGGACCTCCTTCCCGACACTTAACCCATTTCTGTTCCCCCTTACGGTATGGTCCCGGCGGAGTTAAAGGAGTTGAAGGAGCAATTGAGGAACTTGTTGGAGAAGGGTTTTATTAGGCCTAGCCAATCACCTTTGGGTACACCGGTATTGTTTGTAAAGAAGAAGGATGGGTCCCTTAGAATGTGTATTGACTACCGGCAACTTAATAGGGTCACCTTCAAGAATAAGTATCCTCTACCAAGGATTGATGATTTGTTTGACCAACTTCAAGGGGCTAGTCACTTCTCTAAGATTGATCTTCGGTTTGGGTATCAGCAAGTGAAGGTGAGGGAGTGTGACATCCCCAAGACGGCCTTCTGGACTAGGTATGGGCATTATAAGTTTGTTGTTATGTCTTCTATGTTGACCAATGCACCAATTATCTTCAAGAATTTTATGAATAGGGTCTTTAAACCCTACCTTGATTTATTTGTGGTTGTCTTCATTGATAATATTTTCATGTATTCTCATAGTGAGGAGAAGTATGTGTCTTATTTGAGGATAGTGCTGCAAAGATTGAGGGAAGAGAAGTTATATGCTAAGTATGAGAAGTGTGAATTTTGGTTGAAAGAAGTTGCCTTTTTAGGTCATGTGGTGTCCGGGGATGGTATTAAGGTGGATCCAAAAAAGACGAAAGTGATTAGAAATTGTCCTAGACCTTTGGTTCCATCGGATATTAAAAGCTTCTTGGGCTTAGCAGGTTAGTACCAGAGGTTTGTGAATGGGTTCTCTTCTATTGCTTCTCCCATGACTAAGTTGATCCAAAAGTAGTCTAAGTTTGTGTGGACCGATGAGTGTGAAAAGAGTTTTCAGACCTTGAAGGATAAGCTTGTGTCCGCTCCATTCTCTCTACCGGAAGGATTAGAAGAGTTTGTTATGTATTGTGATGGCTCCCTGAATGATTTGGGTTGTGTTTTGATGCAAAACGGTATGGTGATAGCCTATACTTCTAGACAACTCAAAGTGCATGAAAAAAATCATCTTACCCATGATCTTGAATTGGACGCCGTGGTATTTGCTTTGAAAATTTGGTGTCATTATTTGTATGGAGTGCATGTTGATGTGTTTACCGATGATAAGTCTCTAATATGTGTTCAATAAAGAAGATCTCAACTTGAGACAACGAAGGTGGTTAGAGCTTCTTAAGGATCATGGTATGAGTGTGCATTATTATCCCTGTAAGGCTAATGTTATGGAAGAAGCTTTGAGTAGCGTTTCTATGGGTAGCCTAGCTCATGTTGATGATGCGGGCAAAGATGTGGCTAGAGAGATTCATCAGTTGGCTAAATTAGGAGTTAGGTTGGAAGAGATTGATAATGGTGGCATTGTGGTTGTTGATGGATCAAAATCCTCCTTGGTGGATGAGGTAAAAGAAAAGCAAGATCTTGATCCCTTTTTGTTAGAATTTAAGGCCATGGTGAGAGAAGGCAAGGTGGAGGTTTCCTGTCAAATGGGAGATGGTGCCCTTACATACCAAGGTAGGTTGTGTGTGCCTAATGTTGATGACTTGTGAAAGAGGATTCTTGATGAGGCTCATCATTCTTCCAATTCTATTCACCCCGGTTCTATAAATATGTATAGAGATTTGAGGGAGGTGTTTTTGTGGGGTGGCATGAAGAAAGACATTGCCAAATTTGTATCCGGTTGTCATAGTTGTCAACAAGTCAAAGCCGAGCATCAAACGCCGGGTGTCTAACCCAAGATATAGAGATTCCTACTAAGAAGTGGGAAGAAATCAACATGGATTTTATGGTTGGGTAGCCTAAGTCTAGAAAGGGTTTTGATTCTATTTGGGTTTGTGGTTGATAGAATGATAAATTCGTGTCATTTCCTACAAGTTAAGACTACTTATGGCGCCTAAGACTATGCTAAATTGTACATTCAGGAGTTGGTTAGATTGCATGGGATGCTCTGGTCTATCATATAGGATCGTGATGCTCAATTCACTTTACACTTTTGGAGGTCCTTCAAAAGATGTCTTGGTACCAAGGTAAAGCTTAGTACGGCCTTTACCCTCAAACGGATGGCCAAGTATAAAGAACTATCCAAACTCTTGAGGATATGCTTAGAACTTATGTTTTGGAGTTTAAGGGTAGTTAGGATGATCATCATCCATTGATTGAGTTTACCTATAGTAATAGCTATCGTTCTAGCATCAAAATGGATCATTTTGAGGCTCTCTATGGTAGGCATTATAGGTCATCAGTTGGATGGTTTGAGGTAAGGGAGATGGACTTGTTGGGTACAGATCTAGTCATGAAGGCTATAGAGAAGGTAAGGTTGATTAGAGAAAGGTTGAAAACAGCCCAAAGTTGTCAAAAATCCTATGCCGATATGAGGAGAAAGGATCCTGAATTTAAAGTTGGTGATTAGGTATATTTGAAGGTGTCACCAATGAAGAGTGTGGTTCATTTTTGTGTAAAAGGTAAATTGAGTCCAAGATATGTGGATCGTTATAGGGTATTGAGGAGGATTGGTAAGGTAGCTTGTGAGTTGGAGTTACCTAGTGAAATGGACTTTGTTCATCTGGTCTTTCATGTATCCATGTTGAGGAAATGTGTGGGTGAATCGAATGTTATTGTCCTATTGGATGTTGTGGGTGTCGTTGAAAACAACTTGACTTATGAAGAAGTTCCAGTAGAGATCTTGGATAGACAAGTGAAGAGATTGAGGAACAAGGATATGGCTTCCGTTAAGGTCCTTTGGAGGAATCAACAAGTCGAGAGTGCTACATGGGAGGCTGAGGCAGACATGCAAAAGCGATATCCCTATCTCTTCCTTTCTACTCAAGCCTAAGGTACTAAATCTTAGTCTTCTATGTGATTTCATGTCTCAGGTATCAGCCCTATGTGTCAATTGCATGCATTCATGATTATGTTGACAAGCTCATGGTGATTTTAACACTTATGTTGAGATTTTTGAAAATGGTGTTTAAATGCATTGTTGCATCCTTTTTGGGGCTGATTACTTCATTATTACTCTTCTTATGTATGTTTCTTTGACATTCATGGACAAATTTTCCCAAGGGGGATATTGAAACAACCCAAAAAGTGCCAGAAAATGTGCCTTAGAAGTGCCCGAAATCCTAACTCCTTATATCTCAAAATTCGTACTTGATATCAAAAATTCGACTTCATATTCATGATAAGGGGGTAAAATAGAGTGTGAAATAGGTCTAACCCCGATTTTAGAGTGACCGTATCAAAATTTCAATTTCCCAAAAATTTGATTTCCATAATCGATCCGCGTGGGTACCGCGATGGACAGCTGTCGCGGACCTGTGTGAAAATGTCCTCAGCGTTGGGTCCGCGTCACAGACTTATGTTTTTTTGTTGCCAATTTTTCCATTTCGATACAAGGCTTTTGGGTCATGGGCCTTAGTCTTTCCATGTGTAAAAATACCTATACTGAGCCATATTTCACCATCATATTGTACAAGACATTCCCCAATACTCTCTCAAACACTTAGACTAATATTTCACCAAAAATTCAAATGCCAAAACTCATTCTGGATCTTAAAGATTTCACTTAAGCTTCAAGTCTCCATTTCCAATCTTCATCAAGGAATTCTATAAAGCTAAGGTAAGTGGGTTTCAACCATTGTCTCCTTTCGCCCATGGTGCCCAAGCTTCCCTTTTACCTAAATTACATATTTATAAGTTGATTCTACTTATGGGTCTTCCATTATGAATTTGACTATAAACTATGTTGGGGTTTTGTAAAAGTGTGACTGTTAAGCATGTTTTGAGCTATGAATCTTTGATCTATCTTGAGATTTGATGAAGGGTTTTGATGTACTTTGCAAGGTGGTATTACCAAGTGTTAGTGGGCTGATTTACCTCAAGATTTTGAGCATGTTTCACTCTTTAATTGCATGGTTTTATACTAGCATTACACACACGCCAAGTGTTTGATAAAATGTCCGGTTAGGGCTCTTGAACTACTAATAATCTATTGCATGACCCATGACTTGTATGACTTTATGATGATGAAAGGGGTGTATCTATGTATTGATTTCATGAATACTACGTTTAGTGTTGCAAGTTGACCAAGCCCTGTTCGGGGGGTGGTAGGCTTAAGCAACCATTTTGGGGGGTTTGTACCTCAATTGCCTCGCTAGGGAGGTAGTAGGCCAGTGCAACCACATTAGGGGGGTTTGTACCTCAATTGCCTCGCTCGAGAGGTAGTAGGCCCGTCCAACCATATTGGGGGGTTTCTTACCTCAATTACCTCGCTCGGGAGGTAGTAGGCCCGTGAACCATGTTGGGGGGTTGTACCTCAATTGCCTTGCTTGGGAGGTAGTAGGCCCGTGCAACCATGTTGAGGGGTTTGTACCTCAATCACCTCACCAAGGAGGTGTTAGGCCTTTGTTATTAATGGTGGTCTTTTCCTACATACGTAAAATGTTCTATGTAAGCATATTTTACTACAAGCATCATTCATGCATGCCATATTGCTATATGCTCATTTATTGCCTAAATATGCATTTTGATTATGTTGCCAGCCGCTTGTTGCTTTGCATCCTACATACTTAGTACATTCAATGTATTAATGCATACTCTATACCTACATGATATTACCATGTAGGGACCAGAGCTCCACTTGGTCATCCTCCTCCTCCACTGGCTAGTACGATTTCTCTCAAAGCAAGTTGGTGAGTCCTCGACTCCGAGGACATATTTCTCTTTATTATGCCATGTATTGACTCATTTTATGTTCGCTACTTATGCATGAGGGTGAGCCTTGTTGCTTGTCTTGACCCCCTCTAAATTCTATGTTTATAGGTGTTGTTGGACAAGTTATGTAATGATGCTATGAGGTTGATTCTATTTGACTCTCTTGATGTTTTATGATATGAAAGATGTCCCACAACCCTGTTTATCCCTATTTACTATTTCTTATTATTTTTTATTACTTTCGCGACCAAGGATGTATAATGATATGTTAAGAGGATTGCTTGGGGTCCCTTTGGGTTCCCCATGCGCCCTATCACATCTAGGCCCTAGGCTTGGGTCGTGAATGTCATCCACTTTAGAACCATGGAACTCCAGTGGGTTCATTCTTATAGATCCCTCATCGTAGAGGCCAAAGTAGAAGCATGAGGGGCTTGGGGCCCTTGGTTAATTTGATTAGTCATGGCATGTGCTAGCATAGTAATAGCATCCCGAAACTCTTCTTAAGCCACTCCTCCATCTTGAGGAGCTTGAGGAGCGAGAGGGGCTGGTTCCTCCTTGGGTGCACAACTCTTGTTCCTCTTAGAATAGGCATGATCTTGCATAGAAAAGAATATTCGTTAGGGTAAAAACCTTACCTTAACTTTTATAGAACGACATAGACCAAAAAGAAGGGAAACATTTCCTAAAATCCCTCATAGTCGTGGTGCACTTCACAACAATGAACAAGACTCTAATCGATGTGGTGTGCTGAATTCCAAGGACCATTAACAATGTAGTGCTTTGATACCAAGTTTCTCAGGACCAAAGACTAGGTCCTAGATGTGACATGGCGAATGGGAACCCGAAGGGACCCCAAATAAGCCACTTAGCATATCATTTACACATCCTTGGTCGCCCAAGCAATTAAACAACAATAAGAGAGTATAAGTAAGGATAAAGGGAGTAAGGGGAAGTCTTAGATAACCATAAACAATCAATAGTCAAGAGCATAGCATAATTATATTACTTGCCAAACAATACGTCTCAACATAGAACGGGCGGGGCCAAGACACTTTTCCGGGCTTACCCTCATAGTATGAAGAGTTAAACATAAAGGAATAACATAAGCAAGAGTAGTAGCTTATCTTCAAGATATCACAACTAGCCACGTGGAGGATGATCGTGAGGAGCTCCAGTTCCTACATGGTATCATCATGTAGGCATAAAGTATGTATTAGTACATTTGAATGTACTAAGTATGTAGGATGCAATGCCAAAAGAGATAGGCAACATAGTCAAAATGCATAAAAATAGGCAATGCGTAGTACAATAAAAATATGGTATGCATGATCAATGCTTGAAGTAAAACATGGTTATATAGAACATATTACATGTGTAGGAAGAGACCATCATCATAGACTGAGTAAACTAGTACTTGGAATCCAAGGAATACCACCCTCTTGGAAGGCGATTGTGGTATCTACCCCTTAATTGGTAGCACAGGCTTACCACCCTCAACAAGTCAATTGAGGTTTCTACTCCCCAACATGCTAGTTTGGGCTCACCCCCTCCCTCTCGATAAGGCGATTGAGGTATCTACGCCCTAACATGTAAATATGGGCTTACACCCCCTGACAAGGTGATTGAAGCTTGGCACTCCCCTCAAGAAGGTGTGGTCAACTTGTAACACCATAGATACTTTGCGTGAATTCAATACATACATATAATACTTTCATCATTATAAAGTCACTTAACTCATAAGCCATGCAATAGGCCATCAATAACTCAAGAATCCTTAACCAGACATTTTATCAAACACTTGGCGGATGTGTAATGCTAGCTCAAAATAATGCAATTCAAGAGTAAAATAATGTGAGAAATCTCAAAACCCACAAAACACTTGGTAACACCCTTATACAAGATACATTGAAACCCCTTATCAAATCTCATAATAGATCATAGATTTATAGCTCAAAGCACACTTAAACTATCAACATTTTATGAACCCCAACATAGTTTATTATCAGATTCATAATAAGTAACCCAACATGAAAACATGCAATTTACATAAAAAGAAGGTTGGGCACCATGGTCGAAAGGACCCAATGGTTGAAACCCTCATACCTCAAATTTGGGGAATTACTTGATGAAGATTTTAATGATATGTTAAAGCTTGAATGAACCTATTGAGATTCGAAAATAAGTTTGGGACACATGAATTTGAATGAAATATTTGGCTAAGTGTTAGAGAGGGTATTGAGAGTGCATTAAGTGATATGGGGTTGAAAAATGACTAAGTATAGGCGTTTTTACGCATAGGAGGGCATGGGCAGAAGACCCCAATACCATGACCAAAATAGTAAAATGGGCAACAAAATAACACAGGTCTGCGCCCTGGTCGCGTCACTCTAGGGGCGCGGATCCTATCAAGATAAGGAATTTTTTGAAAAATTATTTTTTTCTACGATTGCTCTATGATCGGGGTTATACTCATTCCCGACTCATTTTTTCTCCCGGTCACGAATATGAAGTCGAATTTTCAATATCACACATGAATTTTGATATATATGAAAATTACGATTATGGGCTTTTTCAAGGCACATTTTCGGGCACTTTTGGGCGTTTCAGTGAGTCCATGGATGATCCTCACAAAGCACAGATAGAGAAGAACAAAGAGAAGACTTTGCCAGAAAAATTTGAGGCTAAAAGGTCAAAGAACAAAGCAAGCAAGGAAAGAAAGTTCGCTATGACCCGAGGAGTCATCCCTAAGGCAATTCCAGATGATCTAGGGTAACTCGACACATTCAAGATACTTTCAGTCCCAAATTTAGTGTAGCACGAAGTGTATCAGGGTAATTCTTAAACTCAATCCTTCATCTTGTGTTTATTTTTCTTATTACTTTTAATTTGAGGGTAATTTCTCTTTTGAAGGGGGGTGAGTAGTTTTGATTTGTGTTGCCAATTGATTTGGGTCTAGTGGTTTTGATAGTTGAAGTGTAACTAATTCCCCACTTTTTGGTTTGAAAATAATTTTAATTTGGTTGAAATGGATCAATATTTGTTTTCTATTTTAATTTTCTTCTTTTTGGAATGAATGGATGAATAATTGCAAATGATGTCCTTATTTTTGTCAAACCCCATGCATATACGAAAAGCCGTTCAAATGTGAATATCATGTATCTAGTATGTATTTATCCAAGTAATGATAATCCATATCTTTGATTCAGATGGTGCTATGGATGAGGAGCATGTACTAACTCACCAATTAATCCTTTCTTGATAAATCAATCTATGAGTGGATTTGATGCATCTTGAGTTTACTATGTGAGTGATTGAGCTTGGACATACGATACTCGAATGTTTTGAGTGTGTTTCTATTGTTTGGATGCAAATCCATTTTGCCATTGTGAAATGAGGAATTTTTTTGCATGTTTTTCAACATCTTGAACTTGTCTGGTCTGTTTTGACGAGTGATTTGGTTGATTCTGGATTAGGAAAGGACCTTAGGCCTTCTTTGGTTCTTTTTAGTTCACTTTGACCATATTGGCCTCCTTAATGAAACCTTAGTGAAACCATGTAGCCTCGACTTGTATTTGTGAATGACAATTCCTTCTTATTCCTTACCAATCCCTCTTTGAGCTCAAAGAGAGCAAAGTGATGGAAAAATACCAAGTTAGGGGTGTCGGTAGAAAGGGGGGACGTCTCCCATGTAAGAGTTCAAGAAAGAAAAGGAAAAGAAAGAATGATGAAGAGTCTTTGAAATGATAAAAATAAGAAAAATGTTTGAAAAAGAAAAAAATGTTGAACTGAAACAGAATTGCTTGGAAAAGAGGACCCTCTAAAAACTGTTGAAAGATTAGTGAAAATAGGAAAGACACCTATGATGAAAGATCAAAAGAAAAAAAAGTGTTAATAGGATAGAAAAATGAATAAGGACCAAAGGATCAATGAGCATGAAAAGAATGTGTAGAGTTCAAGGAGGGATGAGCCAGTAATAAATATATGCTATCCTACCCAACCTTAACCCCACATTACAGCTTGAACAAAGTCCTTTGGGATCCTAGTTTGGATTGAAATCAAATGATCTCCAATTGCGTATAAGGGAAAACCTATGGGTTGAAGCTTACATACTATTTCTCAATTTGGAGAGAATAAATCCTTTGAAAATAATGTTATACTCTTGTATGTACAAGATCTTCTTTGGCATGAGGGCCGATGGTGATGCTTTTAGGCAATGGACAACAACTACATGAATGACTGTGAGAGTGGCCATGTTTTGATTACTCCCTAGTCACCTTTTAAGGCTTTAGAATCATGTAAGCAAATTGTGGAAGTTCAAGGGTGGATAACAAATGTGGACTCGTATGTGTTGCTCCCTTGGCTCTATTTGCAAGCTTTGAAATTAATTTGATTGATGATTGATTTGATTGAGACAAGCAAAGGCTTAAGTTTGGTGTGTTGATGAGTCCATATGTCAGACTCATTTTGGTCTTAGAATGCAAAGAAATATTATGCTCATTGTGCTATTATGTTCCAAATAGTGACTAATGTGCATGTGCTATGTCAGGAATGGAGCCAAAAATGCACAAGTGGACAACGCTCAACAAAATTTGGAAAAGGAGCAAAAGTATGAGAATGGTGGACAAAAATGTCTTCACAAACTTACTCATTGTATCACCAAATGCTCAGTGAGGCCACCTAATATTTCAGTAACCAAGTCTCAAGTTTATGCTAAAAAGGTGGTTCGAATCGAAGTTGCAAAACATATTCGGGATATGACTGAATAGCGAAGAGACTGCCTAATATTGCAGAACTTAGGACCTCAAACTCATGACAGAAGAGCAATGTAGAAGGAACTTCTGTGTATGGCTGAACATGATTTGTGGAATGGACCATCACATAATCTTACAAAGACTCAATCCTTAAAGGAGATTCAAAGGAAAGCAGTGAAGTGCAAATTCGGCGCATACCGAAGTGCTCAATGATGGCCAACCTTGATTGTGGAATGGCAACTTGGTGCACAAACTCTCATAATTTTGCATGCACTATTAAAGCATTTTAGAAAGGACATTGCACATGTCATTAGCTTCAGGTTTTATAGATATAGAGAGTGAATGATACTAAGGTGCTTAGAATATTCTTGCTTAATAGTAGAAGGGTTAAAGGGCTTCAAGCTTGTGGAGGCACAAATTGGAGAGATTTACTGGTCTGAATCAATATTTCTCTCAGAATCCTTGTTACCGATGTATTCAGCTATTAAAATTGGTATTGAATCATTATTTTTAAGCATGATTTGCTAAAACCTCTATGTTGGGGGTGTATAATAATATGGTCTTTGATTTCTATGCTAGGTCTTTGATATTTTGACTATATTATTGTTAATATGAGTTAATTATGTCCATTGCTAAGTGTCATTTACAATCCTAAGGTTGAAAACTTGGGGTTTATTTCAGATCGAAAACTTAGGGTTTACTTCAGATCTCTAATTATTGCTTTAATATGAGTAGTTGGAGTGTGAAATGGATGTATTAGCTGGAAAGCTTCTCGGGTTCTAGTTGAATGCCACAACCATTGGTTCAATGTGTAAGGTATTAGGGGGTTTGTTGTGATTTCCGCAAATGATATCGTAATTGAATCATGCAAAACACCTTGTTGTCATAATTAAAGCATAGGTTACAAGTATCCCAGCATATTCACTCCTCTTTAGCTCAGTTGTTCATATATTTAGACCCAACTTAGTAGATCTATTCCCATATTTGCACATCCCTAACACTTCTATATCTTTGTTGATAAGTTTGGTAATTTAGTTGTTGTTTGCTCAATCTCAATTTTAATTATTGTAACCACCCAATTTGAACCTACAATTGCCTAATTCAATGAAATACCTCATCTCTCGAACCACCATTCGCTATGGGGTTCTACCTCGACTATATTGATGGGTAATATGCCAATGACGATCATCCCTGCTTCTTTTGAGTAGAGGACTGAGTGATCATCAATACTCTCATGCCTATTTGAAATATGATTAATGTGTTGCATTGAAACATTGATTGAGTGCACACATTGATAAAAAGGTGAAGGAAAATGGTTCCAACTATAAACAATAAAAATGCCGAAGAAAAATGGTTTTGCAAAAGTATAACAAAAATCCAAAAAAAAAAATTAATTTCGATTAGAGATGAAAGATAAATGCTTAAAGAAAATGGTTCCAATTGATACATGGTACATGTGAGACCTCCATGAGTTTCAGGCTGAGGTGATCATTGGATGTTTATTATAGGACAAACAAGCATCATAATTATTTGACAACGCATTGTGTCATTCGCAATTTATTACATCACATCTCATTTCACTCATAACTCTATTATGAATATTTTTATGAAGTATGATATGATGGTTAATTTTGTACTTGAAAATTGATGAAAACTATCTTCCTTATGTTGTACACTTGTATTGTGAATATACATATTATATGTGTTGGCTTTCCTATATGTAGGATTATAATTTGGGAGGTTGTGATAGGGATGGAAGGAGTACCTATGTCCTTTATTGCTTTACTCTGGTCTTAAAAATTCATTTGCTGAGTACCATGTTGTTAGGTACTCACCCTTGCTTCAAAACTTATGTAGGTATTAAGCTCGGTACCTCTTGACCTCCTTATTCTCCATGTTTTATCAAACTTTTTTCACGGTGTGAGACGTAGAAGCTATTCATTTTCATTGGACACTTTAGACCTTTACTTATTTGTTATTTTAATTTATTAGGTAATCATGAACACTGAGACTTGTATAAATTCCTTTGAATTTTGTTGTAGTAGATGGCTATAGATGTGACACCTATCTTGGATTGATTTTTAGGTTGTGGGTATCCTTCTTTAATTGTTTAACCTTTCATACTTAGATTGCATTTCACATTATCTTCTAGATTATATAGTTATATTCTCTTTAGGTTGACTTGCCTCGATGGATTGAAGAAAAGTTCCATAACTTGATTTCTGGTTGTGACAAGTTGGTGTCAGAGTCGTAGATTTTTAGGTCTCACATGTGTACAATCTCAGTCAAGTAGAGTCTTAGTGATTATTGTGGAGATGTCAGTTACTTATCGTTGAGAGTCTATGAAGGCTGTTAGGAAAAAATCCCTTACTTATTTCAATTTAGTCATGCATAGGTTCTTATGTGAGTATTGTGTTATCACATGATTTTTGGCAGATAGCCAAGACTAGAGCATCACTTTTTTGATGGAGGAGGGGAGGTGTAATCACCTGACATAGGGCCTAGTCATCACATGAAAAATGAGATATCCGGAGCCATCTCAACCAAGTCATCTTACATATCTTAAACATTCATAGGAATTACATTGAAATATTTCTAGAATAAAAAAGGGGAAAGGGTCTATGGGCTTTTTATGACAATGAAGCAACATAAAAAAGCAAGTAAGACAAGATATCTATGTCCATAAAGCATACCGACTAATACATCGATGGACGGAACCGATAATGGTTGGTTTTCATCAAATAGAAAAGACTCCGATGTTTAACAACATAGAAAGTAAAATCCTCAAAAAGGCAACATATACATCATCTCAAAAAGATACAAGATAGATAGAAAATGGTAGAGTCTTGAACTAAGGGCTCACTATAATAATGGTGCTATCTTGAACACCAAAAACTAGCCACGACCTGGTAGAGGAGTGTATGTCCCTACTTGATTAAATCATGCAAAAAAAATAAGTATTTTTATGTTGGAATGTACTAAGTATGTGAGATGAAATAAAAGACATGAAATTATAGTGCCATCATTCATAAATATAACATAAAAGTGAACATGAGATGGAAGATACATAAATGTGAGCTTAAGCATGCTGAAGGAATATTGCTCAACATGAATGAGAATCAATGCATTAAAGATCACATATAAGGAATCATATCATAGGGTTATAAACTTGTAGGAGAAGACCTTAAACGACATATAAGCCTATGAGAGCTACTACATAGAATTCAATATGACCCTGAGACGACTTGCCAAGTGGAACTCTGTCACTTCACATGCATCTTAGATAACATAGTCTACTTAGAGCCGCTAGTCTAGCATACAAGGGCTCATATGGTAGCACATAGTTAGGGACTATGAGATTTATCTTTGAAGGGGTCATTCCTCAACTAACAGAATGAATACCAATCACAAGTCCACTTAATGCTAAGTCATCCCACGAAATCTTTAAACTGTAACTTAGTCAAAGTATGACTCTTAGAATCACATGTAGCAATCATAGGACTAGCTCAAACTTAGGAACCACAAACTGATAATTGTCCTTTCATATTGAGAACCTTTCTTAGACATCTTTTCAGGAAAAGTTAACATGCTTATATCTTTGACAAATTGTAACATCAAAACTCATATTTACTGTGCTATTAATCGTTATAAATCATGCAAGACTTGACTTGAAAACTAGGTGGACTAAGCTTTTAAATGGAACAATCATCAATTAAATAAATCATGAGAGTATGCTCTTTTAAAAACATGTAAAACAACCCACACTTATCATCATTAAATTCATCCTTGGGATCATCTCTAATTACTTAGATACATGCATACACTTAACAAAATATTATAAGACATCATTGAGATCGTTTAACAACATAATATAACATGAAATCATCATAAGCATGCATATTATCATGAAAGAACTTAAAGAAAAGGTAAAATGCAATATGAAGGACTTTGTGGGTGAAAGAAGACCCATAAATTAGACTCATATGCCTTTGTAAACTTGGGAAAATTGAACTTAAAGCCTTTGAGAAGATTCTTGGAAACCCTAGTTTGCCCTAGCTTGTTCTTAAAGACGGAATGCCTTAGGAAAAATTGAGAATGGAAGAATGAGGGAATAACTAGGGGTCCTAGGGCTTTAAGGTCTGGTTTAGACCCCTTCTAATCCCCAAAATGACATAGCTTAGGAATAGGGATTGCAGAAATGACCAAACTTCCCCTCATTAAAACTGCCGAATTGACGTACAAACACCCACTTACGGACCATGGTTTGAACTACGGACCGTAATTCCTGTTCATCCTATTAATATTTCCAAGATCTCTAAAACTGATTTGATGACCCCAAAACTATAAAATCATTCTACGATTCGTCCTTTGATCAACGGCTTATGGTTGGACTTGTAGAGTCTTTCCACACTTAGCTATTTTTCACATTTTCTTGGACCCTATATATGAAGGAATTCTATGGATCGTACAACATTTTACGGCTCATGCTATTAATAAATAGGTTAATTTCTAGAAAAACTCTAATTTCTTACATGTTAAAGCCCTCAACAACAAACCTATCTACGACGCGTTATCCTTTCTACGGACCGTCATTGGATTTGTGGGTTGTTGACATCCAATTTTTAGCCTTCACAATATGAATTAATTATTGAGCTTTCAATTTTGACAATTTGAAATAATTAGCTTTTTAAAGTACAAAAACTATTTTCTCAAATAAATTTCATTTATCTTAGGAGTTATTGTTAATTTAATTATTTCAGGTTGATAATATTAAATGTTCTTCAATTAATTTGTATTAATTCATCATATATCCAAATTAGTTAATCGAATTCAATTTGATTACATTTAATTGGCTAAGATTACAATCGATTTGACTAATATTTAAGTCAAACCCCCTACATTTTATGCCCATTCATTTTCAACATTTGTTTAACCCCAATAATCATGTATAGCCTAATGATAATCCCTTACCCGACCCAAACATTTAATTTTCAGCATACATTATACAAACACATACATATACACACATGTGACCCCACTCGCCCAGTTTCCCCCTTTCTTCTACTTCTTCTCGCTCCTAACGCATAACACCCACACCTCCGTATGATGACATTCTAATTCCTAAGGTTTGGGTTCCAAAAAAGATCAAAGAAGCATTCTCATCAGTCGATGTTGAATGGATAAGTCGGCTCAAAGGACCAAATATCCCACTTCGAAATCTATACTACCAGTTCAGACGTGCTAATGGCTACAAAAAGTTTAAAGGGGAATTTATTTCCGAACAGGCTTGGGAAGAAGAGCAAACTTTCGTTTTTGTGGTATGCCTACTGGGCTCCGTAGTTTTCCCCCAAAATCTAGGCCATGCTATTCATCCGAGCATGATAATGGTCACTCATGCCATCTTCTATGGGGTAAAATTTAGAATGTCAGTCAAATATTATACATTAGCACCTACGATCCTCGCTGACATTTATAAAGCTTTGGATAAATATCAAAGTAGAAGCTGATCCTTTTGTTTTTGCAACCAAATACTCCAGTAGTGGATAATGAAGCACTTACTCAAAGTCCATAACCCCATAGAACCGGATCAAAAATGTTGAAAGGATCAATTCACTTCTCATGTTTGGTGGTTATACTTCAATCATTTTAAAGCAGAGAATGGACAATAATTTTTTATGCCAATATTGGGTGGATTATGAGATGAAATGTTTAGTGGGCCATTGGTGATATCGTCATGAGTGACACTGTGATTCGAAGTCAGGAACTTCCTTTATTGGTACTACCCGGACATAGAGGCACCCGACCATATGCTCCCGGTCGTGTTCTGATGTAGTTGAGTTGTAAGCAAGTCACTCCTCTAACAGGAGACATGAGGTAATTTGTAGCATATCACAAAAATGGTCATTTATCCTTCTTTAGGATGATGATTTGAGGATGGAAGACTCGGAGTGTAGTAGAAGATAAGGTTCCCATTAGGTTCAATGTCGAGTTTAGTGGTGCATATAAGGATAGGTTAAAGAAGAATCTTGCTGGAATGTTCAAGCCTGGTAGGAAAGTGCCTTATTACATTAAAGATGTTGAAGTCGAAAGTCAAGTGTTACTTCATCGACTCTAAGAAAAATATCAAGAGAATCATTTGGCCCATCAATGTCGACATATTGAGAATGTGAAAGTTATAGAGCAGCTTAGGAAGGAGCTTAGTAGAGCGAGGAAATGCGTAGTCGGGTTGGATAATCGTATGGAACAACAAATTTAGACTATGGAAGAAGCCAGTCATGAAGAAAGGGCTCAGTTGGCAAAGGAGTACTTGCGGTAAAATAGATACTTCATGTGGCAAGAGGTCGACACAGCTAAAAGGGTAAGGGTCAATGGGAGAGCTGAGCCAGTATGAAGTCTTTTGTGGTCTCTTACATGAGATTGCTTTTATTTCTGTACTTTCTTTTTTTAAGAGTTTGGAGATGTATCTTTCATTATATTGTGTAAGAACTTTGATGTATCTTTCATTATATTTTGTAAGCACTTTATTTTATCAATGAAAGTACTTTGGGGATAATAGATTGCCTTTAAATTAATACACATCCTTCAATTTGAGAGGTGAACGCTTGGCATAAAAGGATATTCTCTAGGGTGCGCAATAACTGTTTCTGTGTTATTTGCTATAATTATTTGTGTAATCACGCTATTTATTTGGAGAATTTCTAGCCCACTCCTTAAAATCTTTTCTTAGAGCCTCCTAAGAAAAAATCACAATCAATATCAAAAGTTCGACCAAGTATTCTTCGAGTCTCAAGTTCCTCAACAAAGTCCACATCCCTTAACCCACCTCTAAACTTCTTCTCTTCCATCTCAGGAAAGCTTGCATTTGCAGTCATGATGCAGAAAAACCAAGACACTAAGAAAGCTAAAGACGCACTGACAAAGAGACTATGTCAGGTCAATCGAGAGGTTTTGGAAGTAAGAGGAAAAACCAGAGAAGCAGATCAAGTCACCAAGATTATGCTAGTCAAAATGGCTGAAGTTGATGAAGAAATAGAGAATGTCAAGGACAAAAGAGCGGGTTTGAGTAAGGAAAATTAGATACTCTAAGAGTACTCCTCTGCTCTGGAAGAATATCTTAGAAAGATAGTAGCTCGAAACACAAAAACAGACTTGGAACTCGAGGTCACCCTGGAGGAGATAGCCATGTTGAAGTAAGAGAATCTTCACCATGTCCTCCCAGGACGGAGAAAAGAGGTTGATGGAGGTGAGACTAAGTGATTCAAGACAAAGAATTGAAAGGGAGATCAACATATTAGCAAAAGAAGTCTCAGTAGAGGCATTTCATTTTTCAAGCAATATTTCTATCCTGTATTTTTCAATTTCTTTGTACGAATTATATTCGAATCAAGCTATTCTTTGTGTTATCGAACTACATAGGGCCTGATTTCTCCTTTGCGAGATATATAGGCAGCCTTTCTAGGCCCGACCTCTATCTTTCAACAGCTTATTTTTTTCCCTGTTTACATTGTCAACGATGAAAGAAGACCTTGACTCAGCGCAAATCAAACTTCCTAACCCACTATTTTTGAAATCATATAGGCAAAGTCCTGCTTATTTACCGTATCTCTTGTACCTGTGGGCTTGTTTACCTCTGAATAAAACAGTAATTGTGTTTTTACTGATTTGTGTGTTCTATCTTGCATTACCTGTTAATCCAAGGAAACTAACATACTTACCTTTGAGTAATTTTTCTTATAGGTGATTTAGAATTGATTTGTGTTGATAAAGTTGTTCGACCATCCTTACTTTATAAGATCAAAAGCCTACAAAGATCCTTGCCCTAATCAAAGCCAGTTGAAAGGAAAGATGGCAGAGAATAATAATGGCGTAGGCCTAACTGAGATCACCATAACAGATCCCATAACCGTGGAATAGAACAAATTAATTGCACAACTGATGCAAGAGATTATCGAAGATGAAGATTGAAATGAAGAAAATGCAGCAGTTAGCAAATTTGGCTATTACTGCTAATCTTCCCGGTCCGAATGATTAGAAGAGAACCCCTAGCAGCCACCCCAGAAAGTCCACACCCCCTCAAAATCATTTTCTAGCTACTTCAAGTTCATTCCCTATTTTCCGTACTCAACCAAGGTATCAAACTCCACCCTCAAACTACCAAACCCCTCCCCCTCATTATCACTCCCTATAATACCCAAATATCCAACCAAACTACCAATCGCCATCACAAAATTTCTCCAATATCCAACAAATTTATCAAACTCCCCTTAACAGTTACCCAATCCTATGTCTCCAAACCCCACCACTAAATAACCAAGTGCTACAATACCCAAGATTCCAGATCTCTACACCTTCTTGCCAAAACCATCCAATTTACCACTGAGTACCCCCACCTCCACAAAATAACTACAACCCTCCTCATCCGAAATCAGAGTAAACCCCCCCCCCCAGGTCTACACTCCACTTGTTGAAAGCCTGATGAAACTATTTGTAAGATTGTCAGCTCGTGGTTGATCCAGCCTGCCCCTCCAAGAGCCATGGATGCTAGTTCTCGCTTCTTCAGAAGTGATCAGACTTGTGCTTACCATTCTAACAGTGTTGGATATGACACTAAAGATTGCATAAATTTTAAGCATAAAATTCAGGACTTACTTGATCACGAGATAGTCGTTCATCAGACCATTTCTCCTAATGTCAATAGTAATCCTTTTCCTGAGCATAGAGTAACACCACAGGTATGATTAAGAGAGAAGAAGATTGGTGTGCTACTAAGATAATAGTGTCGGATAGCAGTGCAAGTTTAGAAAAAAGTGTAGCATCTCTAACTAGTATCACTGAGAAGCCAGAGATGGTGATTTTGACACCTCTTGAAGTGGTTGCTACGGCACCCAGAGGAATTCCTAACAAGAAGGTTGAAATCAAGATTGTCAATATAGGAAAATCAATTCAGGGAGCAAGAAGAAAAGATCACAGGTTGATAAGTGAAGCCGAGGAAGAAGAATTTTGGAGAAGAATGCAGCCTCAAGAATACTCTATGGAAAAACACTTGGAGAAGACACCTATATGCCTGTAGGAACGGATAGTGATAATTTGGAAGCCATGATAAGCCAGGTTACCCAAGGACATCCCATTATTTTGGGCAATGAAGAGCTACCATTCGAGGGAGCAATGCACAATAAGGCACTTCATGTTACAATTAAGTGTGGAGACATGATTCTAAACTATGTTTAGATTGAGGATGCGTCTAGATTGAATATCTGCCCTCGGTCCAACCTCCAGAGATTGAACTTCGATGAGGGAAAAATCTATCAGATCCAAGTTAATGTGAGAGCATTTGATGGCGGTCGGATACACTGGGAGTAGTGAATCTAGGAATTCACGTGGGACCTACTGAGTTCGTCACTGAATTTCAAGTGATGGACATCACTACCAGCTACAACAAATTGCTAGGAAGACCTTGGACCCATATGACTAGAGTTGTGCCTTCAACCCTCCACCAAATGATGAAGTTTATTTGGAATAAACGTGAAGTGGTCATTTACGGTGAGGGGAGCCATTCGAGCGTGTATGCACCAATCGTTGATAATGTTACCAGAGGGTCAGATTTCTACATGGTTGAGATATTGAATGCTACTGAAGATGATTGGAAGCCCGAACCTCCTATGCTTGTTGTTTACAAGATGATAGCCTCGATTAGGCTGAGAAATGGGTTTGAACCTTGTTTTGGGATAGAAAAGCATTTGATAGGTACTACCGAGCCTATCCCGCTGCCAACAAAATAGTCAAAATTCAGCTTGGGATACACTATCTTGGAAGAAGATGAGCAGGAGATAAAGAATCAAAAAGATGATCGAGCTCTGGCCCGACCAATACTGCACCTGTATCAGTTATTTCTAGTACGTGAATGCATCGGTAGTGATGCTCTTAGGGGAGGGATCTAGGACTAGTTTGAAGAAATTGATGCAATTTATGATAATGACATAGCCGATACATCAAGTGTTCGAGGTGTTGAACTAGATGACCAAGAGTCGAAAGAGACATGCACCCTAATGTTGATCCCCCATTTATTTTGGTAGATGAAGGATTGCTAAATTACTTGCTTTAAGAAATACGTGACAGTCCGGCAGAGGCCCATGACCCACCTTTTACTTTGTTATTACTCCTGCTTGGTTTTGTTTTAATTTCTCTCGTAATGTCTCAAAAGGTGGATTGACCCATGGTCATAGACAAAGTTTGCATTTTCTTTTAAGTGAAAGCCTCTATTTATTTTAAAGCTGCACTTATTATCCATCTTATCATTTCAATTACTTTTTATCTAACTATGTTTGTTTATGATTTCAAATAAATAATTTTAAACTTGCCAATGTCATGTCATGTTAAAAGTTGAATGAACAGAATGAAGCAAATGAGAATGTGCTTGAGGACTACGGTGAAAAAGCCATGGTACCTGAACATCTTGCTTGAGGAATTAAGACAATTTCAGAATAGAGATAAGCCTTATCTGGATTAAACTAAAGCAGTAAATCTGGGAGATATAGAATGTGTCAAGGAAACCAATATCAGTGTCCATTTGACGGATTCACGAAAGGAGAACTTGCTAGCTTTCTCGAAGCATACATGGACGTATTTGCTTGGTCCTATGAGGATATGTCGGGTTTAAGTATAGATATTGTCTCTCACAAGTTGCCAATCAACCTAGAATTCAGTCCAGTAAAGCAAAAGACTCAAAAGTTCAAGCCAAATCTGAGTTTGAAAATTAAGGAAGAAGTTACTAAGTAGATACATTGCAAAGTAGTGGAAGTAGCGCAATATCCCACTTGGTTGGAAAATATTGTTAGAGTGCACAAGAAAGACGAAAAGATCAGGTTCTGTGTCGATTACAGAGATCTTAACAAAGCTAGTCCAAAGGATGATTTTCCATTGCCAAACATCCACATTCTCATTGACAATTGTGCCAAGAACGAGGTGCAGTTGGTGGTGGATTGCTTTGCAGGATATCACCAAATTTTAATAGACGAAGTGGATGTAGAAAATATAGATTTTCTCATACCTTGAGGCGTGTATCTTTATCGAGTGATGCCATTTGGTCTCAAAAATGATGGAGTAACTTATATGTGGGCTATGACAACTCTTGTTCATGATATAATTCACAAAGAGAGTGAGTTGTATGTAGATGATGTTATCATCAAGTCCCGTTAGTGTTCAAACCATCTAACTCATTTGAAGAAGTTATTTGACTATTTTTGCCAATATAGCCTGAAGCTGAATCCTGGCAAATATGCTTTCGGAGTGCCTACCATAAGTTGCTGAAATTCATAGTTAGTCGAAGAGGCATTTAGCTTGATCCTTCTAAGATCAAAGCAATTCAGGAGTTGTCTCCTCCAAAGACAAAGAAATAAGTCATGAGTTTCTTGGGGAGATTGAATCACATCAGTCGGTTTATAGCCCAATGTACACTGATTTTTGAGCCTATCTTCAAGTAGTTAAAAAAGAATGTAGTAACGAACTTGACTGAAGAATGCCAAACTATTGTCGAGACCACCAAAAGCTATTTGTCTAATCAACCAGTGCTAGTCCCTCTAGGATAAGAAAGTCCACCATTATTATACTTATCTGTCTCTGATAATGCATTTGAATGTGTGTTAGGCCAACATAAGAAAAGTGGGAAGAAAGAACTAGCAATCTACTATCTAAGTAAGAAGTTTACTCCATATGTGGCTCGTTATACTTATATGGAGAAGACTTTTTGTGCTTTAACTTAGCTAGCTCAAAAATAGAGACACTACCTACCTTCGTACACTACATTCCTCATTTAAAGGATGGACCCGTTGGGATATATCTTTCAGAAGGCAATGCAGACAGGAAGGTTAGCCAAGTGGCAAATGTTGTTGAGTGAATTTGACATTGTCTATATGACTCAGAAAGCAATCGAATGATACGCTTTAGTTGATCACCTTGCAGAAAATCTAGTTGATGATTGTGATGAACAACTCAAAACCTACTTTTCGGACGAAGAGATATCATTTCCGAGAGAAGACATCTCCGAGGCATACTCTGGTTGGCGAATGTTCTTTAGTGGAGCTGTGAATTATAAAGGTAGTAGCATTAGATAGGTTTTGTATCAAAATTTGGTCTACATTATCCGATGGCTGCAAATCTCTGATTTTGTTGCACTAACAATATGGCTGAGTGTGAAGCTTGCATTTTAGGTATAAGATAGGTATAGACATAACTGTTCAAGAATTGCTGGTTATTGGGGATTCAGATCTACTGATTCATCATGTTCATTGAGACTGCTCTGTAAAGAACCCAAAGATCATACCGTACGTGCAACTATACAGAGGTTGTTTAAAAGATGTCAAAAGATCAAGTTCAGGCACACGCCAAGGGTGTTGAATGATGATCCAACACATAGACATGGCATATATTAATCCTTTAGAGATAGGTTGGAAAGAGCTACTGGCCCATTGTTTGTATGTAGAAGTAGAAGTAGAAGGAAAGGGTTGGTATTTTGATATAAAGAAGTGTTTGGAGACCGAAATGTATCCTGAAAATGCTACTTCCAATTAGAAGAAGGTTGTACGCCGGAATGCCAACAACTTCTTTCCAAGTGGGGAAATCTTTTATACGAGGACTCCAGATCTAGGTCTCCATAGATGTGTTGATGCCACAGAAGCTATGAAATTTATTGAACAAATACATGATAAAGTTTGTGGTACTCATATGAATGGATTACTTTAACAAGGAAAATCCTTAGAGCTGTTCATTTTTGGATGACGATGGAACATGACTGTTACAAGTTTGTGCAGAAATGCCATCAGTGTCAGATACATGGTGATCTGATTTGTGTCCCTCCTCATGAACTCAAAGCTATGAGTTCTCCCTGGTCGTTTGTGTCTTGGGCATGGATGTCATTGGTCTGATAGAGTCAGCTACCTCTAATGGTCACAAATTTATTTTAGTTGCCATCAATAACTTTACCAAGTGGGTAGAGGCAGTCTCCTACAAGTTCGTAACAAAGAAAGCAATAGTTGATTTTGTGCGCAACAATTTGATATACAGGTTTCGGATACCAAATTCCATCATTACTGATAATGGAGCGAATCTCAATAGTAACTTGATGAAAGAGATATGTGAGCAATTCAAGATCACTCACCGAAACTCAACAACATATTGTCCTCAAACGAATGGAGCTGTAGAAGCCACCAACAAGAATATTAAGAAGATCTTAAGGAAACTGATTGACGGGCACCGAGGATGGCATGAAATGCTACCTTATGCTCTATTGGGTTGTCGCATGACTGTCATAACATTGATTCGAGCCATTCCGTACTTGTTGGTGTATGGAACAGAAGCAGTGATACCTATTGAAGTTGAAATACCATCATTGAGAATTATTCAAGAAGTTGAGCTAAGTGATGTAGATTCGATCCGTAATCAAATTGAACATTTTGCTTTAACCGATGAAAAGAGGACAATGGTTGTTTGACATGGTCAGTTATATCAACAGAGGGTGATTCATGCTTTCAACAAGAGAGTAAGACCTCAAATGTTAAAGGTCGGGGAATTGGTTCTCATATGTATACTTCCCCATCAAGATGAACACAAGGAAAGTTTGCACCTAATTGGCAAGGACCGTACATGGTTCTCAAAGTTCTGTCAGGAGCATTAATTTTGTCAGAGATGGATGGTCAAGAGTGGCCAAAACCAATCAATTCAGATGTTGTCAAGAGATATTATGTTTGAAATTTAGAATTTTCCTTTACTTTTTTCTCCTTTGTAATTGTATTATTTTGTTTCTACATTTATTTTAAAATTATTTTCCCCATGTAATGAACTACGTTTGACCTGAATTCTCAAGAATGACATATGTAGGAGGCCTATGTCGGCCTCGGTCATCCCTTTATTTGTTTTATTATCCTTTTTTACTTTTGAACTATGTTTGACTTGATTCTCAATAATGAGACATGTAGGTGGCCTATGTCGGCTTCAGTTATTTTCTTATTTATGCTTCTATGTTTCCTCCTTTTTGATATGGAAACTACATTTGACCTGATTCCTTCCTCAATGAGATATGTAGGCACCACAACGGCTCGGTCATACTCTCATAAAGGTAAGTGGGATAGAATTTTGAGAGGAACTCAAATATTCTGAACAAAAAGGTCCATCTCTGACAAGTCAGAATTTAAGGCATGTCAAAAATTTCAACTAGGATAGATTGTTTTAAGAAGATCTTAAAAATACTCAAGGTTCTTCTGACAAGCTATTGATTCATTATGACATTTACTGGGACAGAAAATTCTGAGGTCATCCTCAAAAATTTCATCAAGTGTCATTAAAAGTCTGATAACAACTTTGAAGATTCTTAGCCTGATCAGAAATCCAAAGACAACTGTGATGCATCAAGAAATCTATGTCAGAAGACTAATGGGTTCATCTAAGCTTTATATGACATGACATGACATCGATAGTAATTTTTATCAAAGTTTTTTTCAAAAAGTCATTCGTTTCAAAAATACTTTGTATTTGGTCTGATGTCTATCAAAAAGAGGGAGTTCAAAGCAATCAATTGGAGATAGCAAGTTAAGGGAAAATCAATCAATACAACAAGACGAGGAGCAGGCAACTGAAGAATTAACACAAATCAATTCGCTTTCAAACTAAGAAATTTTCTGTGGATGGAGGGAAAATCATTACAGATCTTATCTATAAGTGAGTAATCAAGACATAAACTATTTTGTCTCACTCAGACCCCCAACAAGCGATTACATTTTATTTTTCAAGTTGACGAGAGGGCCATTTTGTTATTCATTTCCCAGAGGGCCATTTTATTTTTAAATTGCCGAGAGGGCCATTGCATATTCATCACCAAGAGGGTCATTTTATTTTCAAGTTGCCAAGAGGGCCATTGCATATTCTTAGCTGAGAGGACCATTTTATTTTCAAGTTGCTGAGAGGGCCATTGAATATTCATTGCCAAGAGAACCATTTTATTTTCAAGCTGCTGAGAGGGCCATTACATATTCATCGCCAAGAGGGCAATTCAATTTTCAAGTTACTAAGAGGGTCATTGTATATTCATCATCGAGAGTTTCAAGCTGCCGAGAGGGTCATTGCATATTAATCGCCGAGAGGGCCATTTTATTTTCAAGTTGCCGAGAGGGCCATTCCATTTTCATATTCAAATTTCCAAGAGGGCCATTGCATGTTCACATTGTCAAAAAGGCCATCACATTCACCACATATTCGAGAAATACATCATTATTCATTGCCGAGAGGGCCATCATCATATTGATCATATCAACTCATTATCTATTACATCGACAAGAAGAATATATATCAACATGGTAAAAGATATCGCCCCTATATTTATGTTATAGGTTTCTACTAAAAATCTTGTCTTATCAAAAGCATCCGAAAGGATGAATTCTCAAGAAAAATCATAAGTGCGGACACAACACAATGTGGAACTTTTTTTAGCGTCAAACTGGGAGAAAGTCTGAAGAGGAATGTCAAAAACTTTGGAAGCAAGCTGAGAAACGGCTTCAACAGAAATCCAACCACACCCCTATCACAAGGCATATGGGTATTTCTTTGAGTTCGTAAGTTTTCATTTTTGCCTCCAGGTGATTCCAACTCTCACCAGAGGCAATCGTTTCAATCCCATTGACAAAGTACCAAGAGTTTTGAAAATTATGTCCATGTAAGTTCTTAATTATAGGTGTGAAGTGCACCACATTTATGGTTAAGAGGTTGCAAACCTCTTTTTTATAATTCAACCTGTTTGTCACACCTCTGGGTGTGAAGTGCACCATATTTAGTGCACCACATTTATGGTTAAGAGATTTCTTCTTC
>JAPFFP010057370.1:0-28111 GCA_026153255.1 Solanum medicagineum | reverse complement strand
AACCCCTTGATAGGTTACCAAGGTACAAACCCCTTGATAGGTTAGAGGATGGTCACACCCTACCTCCCATGGTGATTAAGGCATACCCCTCAATTAGCTATGGTCAATCCAACACTATATGGAGAGATATCATATACATACCTTCCTTTTATCATAATCATAATATCATATACATACTCTTCTTTAATCATCATAACATAAGACATGTTTTGGACCTTCAATTCCTCATGAAAACATAACCAGACATTTTTATCAAACACTTTGCGGGTGTGAAATGCTAGTATAAGACCATACAATTTAGAGATGAAATCATGCAAGTAAATCCATTGTAAAATCATCAATTAACACCTTGCAACACCCTCAAGAAATATACATCAAAATCCCTCATGAAATCTTACAATAGATCCAAAATTCATAGCTCAAAATATGGCAAAAAAGTCATAACCTTACATAGCTTTAACATAGTTCATAGACATGTTCATACTTGCAAACCCATTTGTAAAATTAACTTTAAATCATAAATATTAATGAAAAGAGGGTTTAGACACCATGCGTGGAAAGACCCAATGATTCAACACCACATACCTTAGGTCTAGAGTTGCTTGGATTTGAGATTGGGAAGAATGGAGGCTTTGAAATGATCTTTGAGTCCAATCTTGTTCTTGGGTTTCCTTGAAATTGAATTGGAGATTGATGGAGGCTTTTGAGAGAATTGAGAGTGTTTTTGAGATGAGAGCAATGAATTTGATCCTTTGGAACCTTATTTAGGTCTGTTAGAAAGGTTAGATAGCATTGGAAGTCTAAATAGGGCATTAGAGTAATTAAAATTTATGGAGACGCCATAATTGAACGGATGGAAGTATTGGCAAAGTGTCGTCTCATCGGAGACTTCACTGTCCATGTGGCACTCAACGAGTTCTGTGGAGTGGCTGTGTGAAGTGCCTTAGTGAAAAAAAATAGAAGTTGGGAAACTTGAAAAAATTAACGTCTCGTCACTTTGACGGACCGCTTCACGGACCGTGTGGTGTTACACGGACCGTGTACTAGTCCGTCCCACCTCACTAGGTAGGTGGCCACCACATGCCCAGGTGACATGGCCCATACCCCTTCACACGAGCTGTACAAGGCAGTCGTGGCCCATGCCTTAGCTTCCAATGCCACCCACATCTCACCAAGCCTCCTAAAATACCTCCACGCCCCTCCTCACGACCAATGGTGAGTCACACGACCTGTGCCATTGGTAGTGGACAATGACTTAGTCTCAGCACGCCATTTTCCAGCCCCAAACATTTCTATGACCCCTACAAGGTCATACTGCCCGTATGGGTGCCCGTGGGGCTTCACTGCACGGGAGGGTCTCCCGAAAACAGTCAAATAAACCTAACTAACACAAGAGTAAAATCAATATAGAGAGAAACTAGGATAGTGTGTTCCCCATGATTCCCTAACTTAGTATCACCGGATAACCTAATTCTCTTCTATTGTGTAGCGTGCAAGACAGTGAGTTAAGTTCACCAAACCCTTTGGTCCAGGTGAGAGGCAAATTTCACTACGTGACTTGGCCCATCTTCGTAGTATGCATTACTAACCCTTACCTATTAGTCCCAGTACAACCTCCCCTTGGCTCAATTTAGTTGATTATACGAGAATACATCAAACGGATCCTATTAATTAATCATTTTTTCTATTTATTACTACCTTGATCTAGTCAGTAACACTAGGTAGGTGCTAATGTTGGCCACCACTAGAAAATATGCAAAGCAAAGAGAATTAATTACTACATGTATGCACACTTTCCAAGAATTGTGAATTGTCTGATTTTACCTTGCTAGTTCTTCATGATTCCTACAACCCTAGTTGTGGATTTAGCAACTGAAGATTTGTGTAGATGCAAGACTTATGAATTGGAATAACATAATAAAGCACTTACAAAATTGAATTAAGAACAAGCCAGTCCAATTTCCAAGACAATCACATGATCAAAGATGAAATCAAAGTACAAGTGTTCTCAAAACTATCCAATGTTATGTAACTATTTTTCCTCTCTAATTTTAAAGTTCTTTGTGTTTCGGATACAAACTTGGCTATGTCTTTTCATACTATGCCACCAATACACTTCCCTCAAGTCCCAATACATTTTAGTATATCCCAGGGGTAAAGAATAATGAGAGTTTTGGGCTTCACTCATGATCATCTCCTAATACCATCAATGTATGAAACACACAGTCGATCTTGGCACCAAATTACACCATCTCCACCCTGGGAGAAAGTCTCTTTCTAATTTTTGACAACCAACCTCTTCAACACAACCAATGATGGTTCTAAGTCTTGCTTTACCTTGACATCAACAGCTAATAAAAAATTCAGCCTCATTCTAAACATGAACGAAACCATCATTAGATTCAGTCAACCCAATTCCCCAATCTTGTCAAACGATGCACATCCTTCACCAACTCCCTTTTGACCTTATATATAAGATCTGCTACAACATCTTCCTTGCTTGGATAGCATTACAGCCCAAAGTAACTTTCCCCATTAGATAAGGATGGATCGATTATTACAAATATTAAGACATATTCTATGGCACAATAAGAATTATGGAAAGGTGAAAAATTTCCTAAAACACCTGGTAGCCTTCTACCCATAGATGTGGTGTGCTTCACACCCATGGATAAGATTCTACTTGAAGCGGCATGTTGAACACCAAGGAATATTTATAAACTTAGTGCTTTGATACCATCTCTGTCATGATCCAAACTACGGTTCAAGGAGTGACATGGCGAATGGAAACCCGAGAGTCCCCAAACAAGCCTCAAAGTATCCCTTTTCACATCATTAGTTTGAAAACGCATAAAAGATAGTAAACACATAGTTGTAAGGGATGAGAAAGTAGGACTCATGCTATAGAAATGTCATAGGAATAAGGGATTAAAATGGATTCACATAGCACATAGCACATAAGAACTAAGGGGTGGGTAAGTATGACTCACTCTATAGGGGCAATACGGGACTTAGGATTTTCCACATTTCTACATCAAATTATACAGACATATCACAATTCTCATAATCAATCCGTAATAGCCCTATCCAATAGATAACCATAATCATAAGCTCCAATTACAACACATAACATATAGATTCGACAAGAGTTCACAATATGTCCAACAATGCCTCTAGATATAAGATGGGACGGGGGCCAAGACATGTCCTGGGCTCACCCTCAAAGTAAACAGCAAAATGGAAGCAAGATAAGGTAGATATATGGTGGCTTGTCCTTAGAAGATAGGACTCACCACAACACTTTCTCAAATCTGATTTAGACATCAAACGGTGGATGAAGGTAGTCCCTAGTCCCTACATGGTTAGATTATGTAAGCAAAAGTATGCGTTAGTATGTTTGAATGTACTAAGTATGCAGGCATGCAATGTATATAACTCATTAAACCTGCATTCAATGTTAGATGACAAGGGCACATAATATAGAAAGAAGTATATACCCAACAAAGAGTATATAACAATATGTCATGAAATCCATGTTGTATGAAATACATAATGCTTATATAATAGGGGATGAGACCATAATAGACATATAAGACCAAGCAACCTATTACTTGGAATCCCGATGTTATCCCATGAAATGCCCCAAATTGTGCTTTGGAAATGCTCATAATCATACTTTCCATAGATCTCAAAATCTGTGTGTGATAACAAAATTCTAACTTCATCTTCTTGATCAATGGGTAAAATTGAGTGCGAGATAGGTATAACCCAAATTTTAGAAGACCTGTAGCAAAAAATAATTTTCGCTAATTTTTCCAAAACCAGTAGTTGTACGCGTTATGGTTCACGACACAGACCCATCACGGACCAGTGTTAGTTTTTATTTAATTTTTTTTAGCCTAAGGGCATTAGGTTCATGGACCCATGCCCATTTACATGTGAAATCTCCCATACTTAGCCATTTGTCAACTCTATATCAGTCAAAAACTCTCTCTAAAGCCTCTCCAACACTTTATCAAAATTTCCATCCAAATCCAAGGATTTCAAATTCACATGGATCTCAAGAACTCAATCCAAGCCTCAAGCCTCCTTCCAAGTTTACATCAAGCGATCCCCAAATTTATGTATGTGGGTTCATCCATTGGGTCCTTTCATCCATAGAGTCCAATCTTCTATTTTATAAAAATTTGCATAATTTCAAGTTGTTTTATTTATGGGCATCTATATTATGAAATATGAGCATGAATTATATTGGGGTTTTATCAAATAATAATGACTATACATGAATATCTAATTTAAGCTTATAATATCAGATGATCTCTATCTATTAAGACTATGCATGATTTGAGCTCTGAAAGCTATGAACTATGATGAACTTTTGAGATGAATTTCATGATACCCAAATTAGGGTTTTGTTACTATGTTGGTGGGTTGATTTTAAATTGATATAATCATCTTGTTACACTCTTAAATTGCATGATTTTGAACAAACGTTATAAGCCCACCAAGTGTTTAATAAAATGTCTTGATAAGGATTCTCAAGTTATTAATGGTTTATTACATGATTTACAAGTCAAGTGACTTTATGATGATTAAGCGTTTGCATGTATGTATTTAATTCATCAAAGTATCTATAATGTTGTAAGTAGACCACACATTGTTGGGGGTTAACATACCCAATCACCTTGTTGGGGGGTGACATACCTCAATCACCTTGTTGGGGGTTGACATGCCCAATCACATTTTGGGGAGTTGACATACCTCAATCACCTTGTTGGGGGGTGAAATGCCCAATCACCTTGTTGAGTGATGACATACCTCAACCACCTTACAAGGAGGTGACATGCATTAGATTCCAAGTAGTAGTTCGCATGATGTATGTTGATTATGGTCACTTCCTACACATGTGATTTGTTCTATGCAAGTGATATGATTTACAAGCATGTTTTACTTTAAGCATTGATCATACATGTCATACTGATATTATACTTATCCATTGCTTATGATTATGCATTTTGACTATATTGGCTTGTGTCTTGTTGCGTTGCATCTTACATACTTAGTACATTCAAATATACTAACCCATGCTCTATGCCTACATTATATTACCATGTAGGGACCGGAGCACCTTTTGATCATCCTTCACGTGGCTAGTTGGTACTTCAAAAGATAAGTCTTGGTGTGTCCAAGGAAGCTATCTATGCTACTCCTACTATTTAATATTTCTTTATGTTGAACACTTGTTACTATGAGGGTGAGCCCAGAAAGTGTCTTGGCCCCGGTTCTATTCCATGTTAGAGTGTTGGATAATAGATGTACTTAAGCTATGAGCTTGACTCTTTTATGATTTTATAAATATAGGACTTCCCGTAGTCCTAATTCTATTATTTATATCTCTTATGTTATTTATTTTGCTTCCATGACCAAGGATGTGTAAATGATATGCTAAGAGGCTTTTTTGGGATCCCTTTGGGTTCCCATTCGTCGCTTCACGTCTAAGAACTAGGCTTGGATCGTGAAAAACTTAGTATCAGAGCACTAGATTGTTAATGGTCCTCAGAATCCAACACACCGCGTTGATTAGAGTCTTATTCATGGCTGTGAAGTGCACCACAACTATGAATAGGAGGCTATAAGCTGTTTTAGGAAATGTTTCACTTTTTTATCGTGCTTTAGATATGTGTGTAAGGCTTTTCCCCCTAAAAAATGCTCTTTGCTCTTCTAGATCATTCTGATTCAAAGAGGAAGACTAAGGAGAGCCCATACACCTGAGAAGCAATCGGACGCTCCCACTCCTTATGATCCTTAAGGTGGAGGGGTAGCCTAAGAAAAATTCTGGGAGACTATTACAATTTTAGCTCATGCTATGACCAACCAGATTCACCAAGGGGTCCAAGACCCTCATGGTCCCACTCCAGCTTCTAGAATGAGGGATTTCACTAGAATGCACCCACCGAAGTTCCATGGATCAAAGACGGATGAGGATCCCCAACAATTCACCGATGAGGTATACAAAGTGCTATCTATTATGTGGCTTAATTCGGAGGAGAAATTGGAGTTAACAGCCTACCAACTCAAAGGTGTGGCCCAAATTTGGTTTACCCAATGGAAATTGGAGAGGAGAGATGATGATGTTATTCCTTGGGAGGAGTTCAAAGCTGTATTCCTCAACTGGTTCTTCCCTATCGAACTAAGGGAGGCTAAAATGATGGAGTTTATGAACCTTAAGCAAGGTTCCATGAGTGTGAGGTAGTATGCCCTCAAGTTCGACCAACTCTCCAAGTATGCCCCATAATTGGTTGTCGAGCCGAGATCAAGGATGAACAAATTTGGGTCGGGAATGTCCGAATGGGCTAATAAGTAGTGTCTTAGTACCTTGTTAGTGGGTGATATGGATTTTTCCCGTCTCATGACATACGCCAAGCAACTAGAGTGAGACAAGCTTCAAAAAGGAAGAAGTCTTGAGTCCAAGAGGGTTCATTTTAAAGGTGGTTTCCAAGGTTCCAAGGGTGGCCCTTTTCTATAAGGACAATGTTCCAAGGCCAAGGGTCTTCAAGTGCTCCTAATTGGAGATTTGCCAATGATTATGCAAGATTCCGAGGTGGTGGTAGTGGGGTGCCTAACCCTATGTGCCAAAGATGTGGTAGGAACCATAATAGCCCATGTTTGAAAAATGCTAATGCTTGTTATGGTTGTGGTGGAGTGGCTCATAAGGTGTTTGATTGTCCTTGTACTCAAAACAAAGGTAGAGATAGTCGTCCATAAGGCTAAGGTGCAAATGCGGGTCAAAAGGGAAGAAGAGGCCAAAAACGGGGTGCTCTAAGGCAAAATAGATTTTATGCTCTTCAAGAGAGACAAACGGTGGATGAGGTGCTCGATGTCATCACGTGTATGTTAAAGGTTTTTTATTTTGATGTGTATGCATTGATAGACCCGAGTGCCACTCTTTACTTTATTACTCCTTTTGTTGCCAAAAAGCTTCATGTTAGTCCCAAATTGTTATGTGAACCTTATAAAATGTCAACCCCCGTTGGTGAGTCCATTGTTGCTAAAAGAGTCTGTAGAAATTGTCCCGTGTTCATATTGGATAAAATCTTGCCTTGTCATTTTATAAAGTTAAATATGGTAGATTTTGATGTCATTCTTGGGATGGATTGGGTGAATTCATATTATGCTTCTATTGATTGTAGAACTCGTAGGGTTAAATTCTAATTCCCTAATAAGCCTATCCTTGAGTGGGAAAGTCGTGATGTGGTGCTCAAGGGTAGATTCATTTCTTTCCTTAAAGCCCAAAAGTTGATTACCAAGGGTTGTCTCTATCATCTTGTGAGGTTAGGGATATTGAGTCCAAAGTCATTCCTATTGAGTTGGTTCTGGTGGTTAATGCGTTTCTTGATGTCTTTCCCGATGAGCTTGTCGATCTTCCTCCCAAAAGGGAAATAGACTTTGGTATAGACCTCCTTCCCGATACTCAACCTATTTCTATTCCCCCTTACTGTATGGCCACTGCGGAGTTGAAGGAGAAATTGAGGGATTTGTTGGAAAAGGGATTCATAAGGCCTAGTGAGTCACCTTGGAGTGCACCGGTGTTATTTGTGAAGAAAAAGGATGGTTGTCTTAGGATGTTCATTGATTACCAGAAACTTAATAGAGTCGCCATAAAGAACAAGTACCCTCTACAAAGGATTGATGACCCTTTTGATCAACTTTTAGGGGCTAGTCACTTTTCTAAGATTGATCTGAGGTCCGGGTATCACAAGTGAAATTGAGGGAGTGTGACATTTCGAAAACGCTTTCCGGACTAGGTATGGGCACTTTGAGTTTGTGGTTATGTCCTTTGGATTGAATAATACACCGGCTATATCTATGGATCTCATGACTAAGATCTTTAAACCCTACCTTGACTTATTTGTGCTAGTTTTTATTGATTGTATCTTGATTTATTCCCATAGTGAGGAGGAGCATGTGAATCACTTGAGGGTGGTGTTGCAAATCCTAAGGGGGGAGAGGTTGTATGCTAAATATGAAAAATATGAGTCTTAGTTGAAAGTGGTTGCTTTTCTAGGGAATGTGGTGTTGGGTGATGGCATTAAGGTGGATCCTAAGAAGACAGAGGTGATTAGAAATTGGCCTAGACCTTTGAATCCATCGGATATTAAGAGTTTCTTGGGTTTGGCGGGTTATTACCTGAGGTTTGTTAATGGGTTCGCTTCTATTGCTTCCCCTATGACAAAGTTGACACAAAGGAAGGCAAAATTTGTGTGGACCGATGAATGTGAGAAGAGTTCCAAAACTTTGAAAGATAAGCTTGTCTCCACTTCTATCTTGTCTCTACCGGAAGGGTTGAAAGGATTTGTGGTGTATCGTGATGCCTCAAGAATTGGTTTGGTGTGTGTTTTGATTCCAATTGGTAAGGTGATAGCATATGCCTCTAGGCAGCTTAAGGTGCATGAGAAGAATTATCCCGCCCATGATCTTCAATTGGCGGCCGTAGTATTTACTTTGAAAAATTGGCGTCACTACTTGTATGGGGTTCATGTCGATGTGTTCACCAACCACAAGAGTCTCCAATAAGTATTCACCCAAAAAAGATCTTAACTTGAGACAAAGAAGATGGTTAGAGCTCCTTAAAGATTATGATATGAGTGTGCATTATCACCAAGCAAAGCTAATGTTGTGGTTGATGCTCTAAGAAGGGTGTTTATGGGTAGTCTAGCTCATGATGATAGTGGTGGCAAGAAGGTGGCTGGAGAAGTTCACCGGTTGGCTAGATTAGGGGTCAGGTTTGATGAAGTTGACAATGGTGGTATGGTGGTTGTTGATGGTTTAAGTCTTCCTTGATGGAGGAGGTAAAGGCAAAACAAGATTTTGACCCTGCCTTGCTAAAGTTGAAGGCCTTGGTGAGAGATAGTAAAGTGGAGGTTTTCTCCCAAGGTGAAGATGGTGCCCTTAGGTACCAGGGTAGATTGTGAAATGTGGTTGATTTGAGAGAATTTATTTTCAAGGAGGCCCATAGTTCATCCTATTCTATTCACCCCGATTGTACGAAGATATATAGAGACTTGAGGGAGGTGTATTGGTAGGGTGGTATGAAGAGGGATATTGCTAAGTTCATATCTGGATGTCATAATTGCCGACAACTGAAAGTCGAACATCAAAGGCCAGGTGGCCTAGCCCAAGATATAGAGATATCTACTTAGAAGTGGGAGGAGATCAACATGGATTTTATGGTTGGGCTGCCTAAGACTAGGGAACGTTGTGACTCTATTTGGGTTGTTGTGGATAGAATGACAAAGTCAGCTCACTTCTTACTAGTCAAAACCACTTGTGGTGCCGAAGATTATGCCAAGTTGTATATACATGAGTTTGGTTATATTGCATCGGGTGCTCTAATCTATCATTTTGGATCGTGGTGCTCAATTTATTTCTCACTTTTGAAGGTCCTTCCAAAGAGGTCTTGGTACCAAGGTTAAGCTTAGCATGGTTTTTCATCCTCAAACGGATGGTTAAGCCGAGAGGACTATCCAAATCCTGGGGGTATGCTTACCTCTTGTGTTTTAGATTTTAAGGGTAGTTGGGATGACATCTACCACTCATTGAGTTCGCTTACAACAATAGCTACCACTCAAGCATTAGTATGGTTCCTTTTGAAGCTCTTTATGGTAGACATTGTAGATCCCCAGTTGGGTGGTTTAAAGTGGGGAAGTAGCTTTGCTAGGTTCGGATTTGGTCATGGAAGCCTTGGAGAAGGTGAGGTTGATAAGGGAGAGGTTGAAAATTGCCCAAAGTAGACAAAAGTCCTACTCCGATGTGAGGAGAAGAGATCTTGAGTTTAAAGTTGGTGATTGGGTTTACTTGAAAGTCTCGCCCATGAAGAGTATGGTCCGGTTAGCAAGAAGGGGAAATTAACCCCAAGGTTTGTGGGTCCTTATAGAGTTTTGAGGAGAGTGGGTAAGGTTGCATATGAGTTGGAATTGTCTATGGGAATAAATATAGTCCATTCGGTCTTCCATGTGTCCATGTTGAGAAAGTGTGTGGGTGACCCAAGTGCAATAGTGCCCTTAGATATTGTGGGTGTAGTAGAAAGAGATTTTGGGTAGACAAGTGAAGAGGTTGAGAAATAAAGATGTAGCTTTTGTCAAGGTTCGTTGGAGGAACCAACAAGTTGAAACTACCACATGGGAAGCCGAAGCGCACATGAGAAAACGATATCCATATCTTCCACTCAACTCAGGCTGAAGGTACTAATTTAATTCCCTTATATGATTTCAAGTCTTAAGGTTCAGCCCTTATGTCATTTTGCATGCATTCATTTCCATGAAAACAAGTTTATGGTGATTTTTGACATTCATATTGAGAATTTTGAAAATGATGTTTAAATGCATTTGATGCATTCATGTCGGGCTGAAATCTTCATGATTACTCCTCTTATGCACATTTCTATGACCTTCAGGGACGAATGTTCCTAAGGGGGAGATATTGAAATGCCTCAAATTGTGCTTCGAAAATGTCCATAATCGTAATTTCCCTATATCTCAGAATCCGTGCGTGATATCAAAAATCCGACTTTATATTCTTGATTAGGGGGCAAAATTGAGTGGAAAATGGGTATAACCTGGATTTTAGAAGATCCATAGCGAAAATTGATTTTGACTAATTTTTTGAAAACCAGTAGCTATATGCATTTGGTCCGCGACGCGGACCCATCGCGGACCAATGTTGGTTTTTCCTTCATTTTTTGTTTCGGCCTAAGGGCATCGGGATCATAGCCCCATGCCCATTTACACGTGAAATCTCTCATACTTAGCCATTTTTCAACTCTATATCATTCGAAAACCCTCTTGAAAATCTCTCCAACACTTTATCAAAATTCCCATCCAAATCCAAGGATTTCAAACTCACATTGGATCTCAAGGACTCAATCCAAGCTTCACGCCTCTTTCTAAGTTTACATCCAGACATCCCTAAATTTAGGTATGTGAATTTCATCCATTGGGTCCTTTTACCCATGGAGTCCAATCTTCTATTTTTATGAAAATTTGCATGATTTCAAGTTGTTTTACTTATGGATATCTATTATTATGAAATATGAGCATGAATTATGTTGGGATTTTATCAAGTATTGTTGATTATGAATGATTATCTAATTAAGCTTATACTATGAGATGATCTTTGTATATTGACACTACGCATGATTTGAGCTATGAAAGCTATGAACTATGATGAACTTTTGAGATGGATTTCATGATACCCAAATTGGGGTTTTGTTACTATATTTGTGGGTTGATTTTAAATTGATTTACTCATCTTGTTACACTCTTGAATTTTATAATTTTGAACAAGCATTATACACCGACCAAGTGTTTGATAAAATGTCTTTACAAGGATTCTCAAGTTATTGATGATCTATTACATGATTTACAAGTCAAGTGACCTTATGATGATTAAGGTCTTGATGTATGCATTAAATTCACGAAAAGTATCTATGATGTTGCAAGTATACCACACGTTGTTGGGGGGTGACATGCCCAATCACCTTGTTGGGGGTGACATGCCCAATCACCTTGTTGAGGTGTGACATACCTCAATAATCTTGTTGGGGGTTCACATGCCCAATCACTATGTTGGGGGGTGACATGCCCAACCACCTTGTTAAGGGGTAACATACTTCAACCACCTTACAAGGGGTGACATGCATTGGATTCCAAGTAGTAATTCGCTTGGCCTATGTCAGTTATGGTCTCTTCCCACACATGTGATATGTACTATGCAAGTTATATAATTTACAAGCATATTTTACTTCAAGCATTGATCATTCATGCCATATTGATATTATACTAATTCATTGCTTATGATTATGCATTTTGACTATATTGGCTTACGTCTTGTTGTATTGCATCATACATGCTTAGTACATTCAAACGTACTAACGCATACTCTATGCCTACATAATATTACCATGTCGAGACCGGAGCACCTTTTGATCATCCTCTACATGGATAGTTGGTACTTCGGTAGATAATGTCACAACCCAAGCCTAGGTCCTAGACGTGAAATGGTGCACGGGAAACCTAAATGGACCCCAAGCCAGCCTCCTAACAAATCATTACACATCCTTGGTGTCGCGGAAGCAAGAAAATAACAATAAGAGATAGTAAATAGGGATAAACGGGGCTATGGGACATCTTTCATATCATAAAACATCATAGAATCAAAGAAAGTCAAGGCTAATAGCATTATTACATGACTCTTCCAACAACACCTCTAAACATAGAACTTACCAAGGGGCCAAGACAAGCAACCGGGCTCACCCTCATAGTCAAGAATACAATAAATAGGAAAGAGAGTCTTTATACATTACATAAGATCAATGATATTGGCCCTGAAGTTGAGGACTCACTAACTTGCTTTGAGAGATATCATGTTAGCCACGTGAAGGATGAGGATGATCAAGTGGGGTTCTGGTTCCTACATGGTAACATCATGTAGGCATAGAGTATGCGTTAGTATGTTTGAATGTTCTAAGTATGTAAGATGTAATGCAACAATAGATAGGCAACATAGTCAAAATTCATAATTAGGCAATAGATGAGCATTCATTAACAATATGGCATGTATGAATGATACTTGAAATAAACATGCTTATATATAGAACATATTACAGGTGTAGAAATAGACCATCATCATAGACCAAGCAACTTAGTACTTGGAATCTAAGGTAGACTACCCCTTAGAAGTGATTGAGGTATCAACCCCTCAATTGGTTGGTGGCTTACCACCCCCATCCAAAGTGATTGAGGTACCATCCCCTCAATTGGTTGATGTCTTACCACCCCCATCCTAGGTGATTGAGTTACCAACCCCTCAATTGGTTGATGGCTCACCACACCTATCCAAAGTGATCAAGGCATCACCCCTTAATTGGCTATGGCCAACTCACAACACAATAGATACTCCTCACGAAATTGACACATACATATCACCCTTTCATCATTATAAAGTCACTTAACTTATATGACAAGCATTAGGCCTTCAACAACTCAAGATACATTAAATGGACATTTCATCAAATGCTTATGGATGTGCAATGCTAGTGTAAAACCATGAAATTCAAGAGTGAAATCATGCAAGTAAATTCAATGTGAAAACACCCACCAACACTTCAAAATACCCTCATGTTATATACATCAAAACCCTTCATAAAATCTCAAGATAGATCTAAGATTCATAACTCAAAACATGCATAAACAGTCACACTTTTATAAAGCCCTAACATAGTTTATAGTAAAATTCATAATAAAAGACAAAAAAGTAAAATCAACTTAGAAACACGTAATTTAGGTAAAAAAAAAGAAGCTTGGGCACCATGGATGAAAGGAACCAATGGTTGAAACCCACATACCTTGACATTGCAGAATCCTTGATGAAAATTGAAATTACAGACTTGAAGCTTGAGTGAAATCCTTAAGATCCGGATGAGTTTTGGGAGTTGAAATTTGGGGTGAAATATATGTCTAAGTGTTTGAGAGAGTATTGTGGAATGATTTGTACGATATGAAGGTGAAAGATGGCTAAGTATAGGTATTTTCGCGCATGGGAGGACTTAGGCGAGAGACTCAAAAGCCTTGGACCAAGACAGAAAACTGGCAGTAAAGTTACACATCTCTGTGACGGCTCTGCATCTCTAAAATCGAGGTTATACCCATTTCCTACTCAATTTTACCCTCTAATCAATAATATGAAATCAAATTTTTGATATCATGCACGGATTTTGAGATATATAGAATTTATGATTTCGAGCACTTCCGAGGCACATTTTTGGGTACTTTTTGGAGGTTGTTTCTGCCAGGACCCAAGCCTAGGGCCTAGACGTGACCGGCGAATGGGGAACCCGAAGGAACCCCAAACAAGCCTCATAGCATATCATTACACATCCTTGGTCACAGAAGCTATTAAAATGACATTAAAAGATAAGAATAAACAAGGGGAAATTGGGACTAAGGGAACCTCTTTCATATCATAAGCAATAAGAGTCAATAGAGTCAAGGCTCATAGCATAGATACATCATATGTCCAACAACACCTCTACTGCATAAAGATAAGAGCGGGGGCCAAAACAAAGCAATCGGGCTCACCCACAGAGTCAAAACATAATCAAAAGAGAGAAAATCTTAATACATAGCAAGAGATCATAAGTAACGTCCCCGGAATAGAGGACTCACCAAAAAGCTTAAGAGAAGTCGTACTACACATATGGAGGAGGATGCTCAAGTGGGGCTCCAGTTCCTACATGGTGACATCATGTAGGCATAGAGTATGCGTTAGTATGTTTGAATATACTAAGTATGTATGATGCAATGCTAGCAAGGGATAGGCAACATAATCGAAATGCATAATCATAAGAAGAGGATAGGTATAACGTTAATATGACATGCATGTTCAATGCTTAAGGTAAAAACATGCTTGTAAATCATTAACAAGGAATGTGAACTCAATATAGGAAACATACTCAAACCCCTTTGTACCATCCTTCATGAAATGGACCAAATGACCCCAACTCACCTTATGGTATAACCATTTTGGAGAGTGTTATCAATACCCCTACCATACGACATAGTCTTTTCGATAGGTAGTATAAGACGTCCCCTACTTTACGATATCATCTTTTGTGTAGGAAATGTGATTTATTCTATCTTTCAGCATGGCCTTTTGATAGAATGTCCACACCTTACGATATGATCTTTTTGGTGGGAACCTTTAGTCTTTCTAACTTACGGCATGGCCTTTTTGGGGGAATATCCATACCTTACGATGTATTCTTTTCGGTAGGCATAATTATCTATTCTACCTTATGGTATGGACTTTTTGGTAGGATGTCCATACCTTATGATATGATCTTTTTGGTAGGAATCATTAGTCACTCTACCTTACGGATGGAATTTTCGGTAGGAATCATTAACCACTCTACCTTACAGCATGGCCGATTTGGTAGGAATAATTAAAACTAGCTCATCCAACCATGACATTTCAATCATCAAGAAAGAACTCCTCATTTTCCCAAGAACACAACAAACATAAGAACCCAACAATCTACATGCAACCCCATAGGTACCTTCCTATGAAACAACTCATATAGATATCCCTATCATCATCATGAAGTCATCATGTAATCATGATAACATCATTTAACTCATAAGACATGCATTGGACCTTCAATTTCTCAAGAAACCCTAGCCGGACATTTTATTAAACACTTGGTGGGTGTATAATGCTAGTATAAAATCATGAATTATAGAGATGAAATCATGCAAGAAAATCCATTATAAAATCATCAATCAATATCTTGCAACACCCTCAAGCAATATACATCAAAACCCCTCATTAATTCTTACAATAGATCTAAGATTTATAGCTCAAAATATAGCAAAAGAGTCACAACTTTACATAGCTTTAACATAGTGTGCAGTGAATTTCATATGTAATACCCATTTATAAATCAACTTTAAAACATGCAATTTGAGTAAAAGGAGGCTTGGGTATCAAGGGTGAAAGAAACCCATGAAAGAAACCTGCATATCTTAGCTTGGAGATGAACTTGGTGAAGATTAAAGATGAAGACTTGGGCTTGAAGAAGAACCTTGAAGGAGAACCTTAGCTTGGGGCGACGGTTTGAGACTTGAATTTGAGAGTGAAAATATGGCTAAGTGTTTGAGTGAGTATTTGGGAATGTTTAAGATGATATGAGGGTGAAATAAGGTTAAGTGTGGGTATTTTCAAGTATGGGAACCCTTAGGCCCAAGACTCGAAAGTCTTGGAAAAAAATAAAAAGACAAGACCAAAATTACACTGGTCCGTGTCGGGGAAGCGACAAGGATTACTCATTGAAATTTACATTTTTGCACATATGAGTTCTACGAAAACGGGCATAAATTCTTCATCCGAATTGAATGACTAGAAACCAAGTCCGTTGGAAATCTAATTCAAAGAACTTTAATTTGGTAGGTTGTGGATAGCTAGTTCTTTGTGTGCTAAAATATATGCCCTTTAAAGTCGACCCTCCTAAATCGTGTTTTTGCTATTTTTTATTTTGATACGATTGCTCTAAAAATCGGGTTTAGACCCTTGTCCCCCAAATTTTGATCCCTTGAACAAGAATGAATTCGTATTTTCGATATCATGCATGGAGCTTGAGATATATGGAATTTAAAATTTTGGGCATTCTGAGGCACATTTTCGGGCACTTTTTGGGGTCGTTTCAATATCTTCCCCTTGGTAACATTCGTCCCCAAACATCAGAGAAACGTACAAAGAGAAGATTAATCATAAGGAGATAAGCCCCCAACAAGAATGCAACAATAAACTTTAAAACACCATTTTCAAAATCTCAACATAAGTGTAAAATCATTATAAACTTGCCAACATAAACATAGATGCATGTGAATGACATAGGGCTAAAACATAAGACTGAATCATAGAAAGGACTTGACATGTCACCATAAACTTGAGTAGAATTAAAGAAATATGGATATTGCTTCTCCATGCCCGCACCGGCTCCCTGAGGGAGAAACACATACGAATAGACGACTCTTCCAAAGGGCCTTGACGAACACTACATCCTCATCAATCAACTTCTCCGCTCATTCATCCAACACCTCCACCGGTACCTCCTTCTAAGCCAACTTATCCTCCATATCACCCATAATCTCGAAGAGTTCTTTAGCACTAGAGTTACCAACACGTCCCATCAACCTAAAAGCATGAAGAACTGGACTAATCAAACCCCTATCTGTAGGCAATCCCCAAACTTATGCAACCTTACCAACTTCCCTCTTCATCCTATAAGGGCTCACAACCATAACTCATTTGTCAACCTTAACCACACCTATTCCACTTGTCGCGATGAACTATCCTCTCCCCATTAGGTGACCATCTCGACTCTACCATCTTTCCACCCAATACTTCCAACTCTAATAAGGCAGAATCAAGGCTTTGCTTAACCTAGACCACTCCAACCAAAGAAGTTTTGGAACCATCAAGAATACTACATCAACATGCTCAACTTCCTCCAACCAAATCCCTCATTCTAGCCAAACAATAGACCCCTCAAGTCATCTCTTCGCCACCATCATCAATACATGCTAGGCTACTTAGAGCATCAACCACAACACTAGCCTTACCGGAAAAATAATGCACGCTCATGTCATAATCCTTAAAAAATTCTAACCACCTTCTTGTTATTTTCCATTCTCACCTATTATAATTAGCAACAATCCCCTCATCATCCAAGACTTGCAACACTACCCCCTAAATGATTCACAAGCTCTAAATAAATCAATGCACCACCAGTAGATACCACCACAACACATGTCAAGGTAGGGTTTTAAGACCCTATTCATGAAACCTATAAAGTTAACCGGGACATTAGTCAACCAAACAACTACAACAATACTCAAATGCTCACCCCAAGTCTAGAAAAGAATTAAAAAAGCACTTAGGAATATCACCTACCCTCATCCTTACTTAGAGACAAAACCCGAAACAAAGATGAAGCTTAGAGAAGTGACTAACCCATTGTAGTTGACCAAATAAATTAACCATCCTCAATCATCCTTACGGGTCCTACACTCATTAGAAGTATGATATGCATGTAGCCATACCACATCAAGACCTCCAATCCATCAAACCAAATTCAACCAAGATCACAAGACAAGAGTTTATGCAATAAGAACATGGACCAAACCTTACAAGCGCTTTTTGCAAAATAGTCTCACATAACCAAATCTTACTAGCAACAAGGATTAATGGAAAGGAATAACAACTTCTGGGATGTCAAGGCATGCACAATAAAATCAAGGAAAATCTCTAACTTACCGGTAGCATCATCGGGCACCACATCCTTTCCTTGCCTTCTTTGGAGAGCATAGAACTGATTATTTTTTGGAGCACCCCCTTGATCAACATCACCACCTTTATCCTTGTTTCGAACATATGGGCAATCCGAGATTTTGTGGCCCATTTCACCACACCCAAAGCATGCACCCGTGTACCTCCAACATGTACCACCATGTTTCCTTTCACATTTTGGGCATTTGGGATGAGTCACCCAATCATCTCCTTGGGGCCTTAGGTTGGGCACCCCACCCCTAACAACCCTCTCACTTGGAGCTTCATCGGACTCTAGACCTTGGGACCCACCATCCAATCGAGTCCTCTTGGCCTCACTACTCATCCTTTTCCTCAACTTCTCCCCCTTCATTTGCTCGGCATAAGTTATCAGGCGATATAAATCCATGTCTCTACTTAACATAGCGGACCGGCATTCTTCACTCACCAAGTCGGAGAGGCCCATTACGTACTTGTTCATTCTAGCCCTTGGGTCGGCAACCAAGTAAGGAGCATACTTAGAGAGCTTGTTGAACTTGAGAGCACTCTCTCTCACACTCATTGATCCTTGTCTCAAATTCGTGAATTCCATCAATTTGGCTTCCCTAAGCTCTAGAGGGAAGAACCGACTAAGGAAAGCCGCCTTGAACTCCTCCTATAGCACTACATTGTGGATTCCCTTCTCCTCCTTCCATTTATTGTACCATTTTTGTGCTACCCCTTTGAGTTGGTAGGCCGCTAACTCTGCCTTATCTTCCTATCTAATACTCACGATGGTCAATACCTTATAGATCTCATCAATAAACTGTTGTGGGTCCTCATCCACCTTTGACCCATAGAACTCCGGTGGGTTCATCCTCATGAAGTCTCTCACCCTAGAGGCCGGTGTAGGAGCATGATGGGCTTGGGCTCCTTGATTGAGTTGGTTAGCCACAACATGTGCAAGCAAGGTGAGAGCATCCCGAAGCTCCCCATTAGTTGGTTGCTCCTCAGGAGTGCATGTCCTTCTTCCTCTTGTGTTAGGCATGATCTAGCATAGCAAAGAACAATCATTAGAGGGAAAAATAACCTTACTTCAACTCTATAGCATGATGTTGACCATGAAGAAGGGAAACATTTCCTAAAATTTCTCATAGCCTCCTACTCATAGTTGTGGTGCATAACACAACTATGAATAAGACTGTAATCAACATGGTGTGTTGGACTCCGAGGATCTAACAACCTAGTGCTCTGATACAAACTTTGTCATGACCCAAGCCTAGGGCCTAGATGTTCGTGACCAGAACTACTTGTTTCCGAGGGTGAATCCATCAAATCACCATTTCATGAATAAAATGCGACCAATTGGGGGACCTGAAGAAACCCCAACCAAGCCTCATAGCATATCATTACACATCCTTGGTCGTGGAAGCTATTAAAATGACAACAAAAGATAAGCATAAATAAGGGGATATTGGGACTAAGGGAACCTCTTTCATATCATATGCAACAAGGGTCAATAGAGTCAAGTCTCATAACATACATACACCATATGTCCAACAACACCTCTACTAAATAAAGATAAGAGCGGGGACAAAGACAAAGTAACCAGGCTCACCCTCATAGTCAAAACATAATTAAAAGAGAGAAAGTCTTAATACATAGCAAGAGATCATAAGTAACGTCCACGGAATGGAGGACTCACCAACAAGCTTGAGGGAAGTCATACTAGACACGTGGAGGAGGACGCTCAGTGGGGCTATGGTTCATTCATGGTGACATCATGTAGGCATAAAGTATGTGTTAGTACATTTGAATGTACTACGTATGTAGGATGCAACCAAGGAATAGGCAACATAATCGAAATGTATAATGATAAGCAAAGGATAGGTAACGTCAATATGACATGCATGTTCAATGCTTAAGGTAAAAACACGCTTGTAATCATGAACAATGAATGTGAACTCAATATAGGAAACATACTCAAACCCATTTGTACCAACCTTCATGAAATGGTCCAAATGACCCCCACTAACCTTATGGTATAACCATTTTGGAGAGTATTATCAATACCCCTACCATAGGACATAGTCTTTTCAGTAGGTAGTATAGGACGTCCCCTACTTTACGATATCATCTTTTGGGTAGGAAATGTGACTCATTCTATCTTACAGCATGGCCTTTTTTAATAGAATGTCCACACCTTACGATATGATCTTTTCGGTGGGAACCTTTAGTTTTTCTACCTTACGGCATGGCCTTTTTGGGCGGGATGTCCATACCTTACCATATAATCTTTTCGATAGGCACAATTAGCTATTCTACCTTACGGCATGGCCTTTTCGGTAGAGTGTCCATACCTTGCAGTATGATATTTTCGGTAGGAATCATTAGTCAATCTACCTTACGGCATGGACTTTTTGGTAGGAATCATTAACCACTCTACCTTACGGCATAGCTTTTTCGGTACGAATCACTAAAACTAGCTTATCCAATCATTACATTTCAATTATCAAGAAAGAACTCCTCATTTTCCTAAGAACGCAACAAACATAAGAACCCAACAATCTACATAAAACTCCATAGGTACCTTCCCATGAAACAACTCATATAGACATCCCTATCATCATCATGTAATCATCATAACACCATTTAACTCATAAGACATGCATTGGACCTTCAATTTCTCAAGAAACCCTAGCCGGACATTTTATCAAACACTTGGCGGGTGTGTAATGCTAGTATAAAATCATGAATTATAGAAATGCAACATCCTTGTTCCTCAACCTCTTCACTTGTCTATCTAAGATCTCTATTGGATCTTCTTCATAAAGTCAAGTTGTCTTCGGGAACACCCACAACATCCAAGGGGATAATAGCATTCGGATCACCCACACACTTCCTCAACATGGATACATGAAATACCGAATGAACCAAGTCCATTTCATTAGACAACTCCAACTCATAGGCCACCTTACTAATCTACCTCATTACTCCATAAAGACCCACAAATCTTGAACTTAATTTAGCCTTCTTACCAAAACAAACCAGACCCTTCATGGGTGACACCTTTAAATAGACTCAATCACCGACTTTAAATTCAAGCTCCCTTCTCCTCACATCGGCATAGGACTTTTGATGACATTGAGCTGTCTTCAACCTTACCTTCTCCATAGCCTCTATAACCAGATCCAGGCCCAACAAGCCATATCTCCCACTTCAAACAACCCAATCAATATCTACAACACCTACCATAGAGGAGTCATACCAATGCTAGAAGGATAGTTATTGTTATAAGCAAATTCAATCAATAGAAGATGATCACCCCAACTATCCTTGAACTCCAAAACACAAGCCCTAAGCTTATCTTAAAGAGTTTGGATAGTTCTTTCAGCTTGGCCATCCGTTTAAGGGTGAAAGGTCATACTAAGCTTTACCTTGATTCCATGACCTTTTTGGAAGGACTTCCAAAAGTGTGAAGTGAATTGAGCACTACGATCCGATATGATAGACAAGGGAATCCCATACAATCTTACCAACTCATGAATGTACCATTTAGTATAGTCTTCAGCCCCATAAGTAGTCTTAACAGATAGGAAATGAGCTGACTTTGTCATCCTACCAACCACAACCAAAATAGAATCAAATCCCTTTCTAGTCTTAGGCAACCCAACCACAAAATCCATGTTAATTTCATCCCACTTCCAAGTAGGAATCTCTATGTCTTAGGTTAGGCCACCCAGCCTTTAGTGCTCAGCTTTGACTTGTGGCAACTATGACAACTGGATACAAGTTTGGCAATGTCTTTCTTCATGCCTTCTCACCAAAACAAATCCCTCAAACCTCTATACATCTTGGTAGAACTGGGGTGGATAGAATAGAAGAATTATGAGCCTCATCAAAAATTTTCTTTCTCAAATCATCAACACAAGCCACACATAACCTAACTTGGGACCTAAAGGCACCATCTCCCCCTTGGGAAAAAACCTCCACCTTGCCCTCTCTCACCAAGGAATTCAATTCTAACAAGGACAAATCAAGATCTTGCTTTGCTTTTACCTCATCAATCAAGGAAGATTTGAACCATTAACAACCACCATACCACTATTATCCACCTCTTCCAACCTAACACCCAATCTAGCCAACTGATGGACCTATCTAGCAACCTCTTTGTCCCCATCATCAACATGATCTAGGCTACCCATAGACACCCTACTCAAAGCATCCGCCACTATATTAGCCTTACCAGGATGATAATGCACACTCATATCATAATCTTTAAGAAGTTCTAACCACCTTCGTTGTCTCAAGTTGAGATCTTTTTGAGTGAACAGATATTGGAGACTCTTATGATTGGTGAACACATCAACGTGCACCACAAACAAATAATGATGCCAAATTTTCAAAGAAAAAACCACGGCGGCCAATTCAAGATCATGAGTAGGATAATTCTTTTGATGCACTGTGAGTTGTCTAGAAGCATAGGCTATTACCTTACCATTTGCATCAAAAGATAACCAAAACCAATTTGGGAGGTATCACAATACACAACAAATCCTTCCAGCCCTTCTGGTAGAGACAAGATAGGAGCGGTGACAAGTTTATTTTTCAAGATTTGGAAACTCTTTTCACACTCATCGGTCCATACAAACTTAGCCTTCTTTTGAGTCAACTTAATTGTGGGAAAAGCAATGGAAGATAACCCACTCACAAATCTCCGGTAGTAACCCACTAAGCCCAAGAAGTTTCAAATGTCCGATAGGGTAAATGTTTGGGGAAATTTCTAATCATATCCATCTTCTTGGGTCCACCTTAATACCATCCCCCGACACCACATGACCTAGAAAGGCAACCTCTTTCAACCAAAATTCACAATTCTCATATTTAGCATACAACTTCTCTTCCCTCAATTTTCGTAGCACTACCCTCAAATGAGTCGCATGCTCCGCCTGACTATGAGATTAGATCAAAATATCATTAATGAAAACCACCACAAATATATCAAGGTAGGGTTTAAAGACCCTATTCATAAGATCTATGAAGATAGTTGGTGCATTGGACAACCCAAAAGACATATCCACAAATTCATAATGCCCATACCTAGTGCAAAAGGCTGTCATGGGAATGTCACACTCCCTCACCTTCACTTGGTGATACCCAGACTGAAGATCAATCAAAGAAGTGACTAGCCCATTCAATTTGGTCAAACAAATCTTTAACCCTTGGGAGGGTACTTATTCTTGATGATAACCCAATTAAGTTGTCGGTAGTCAATACGCATTCTAAGAGACTCATCCTTCTTCTTCACAAACAAAACTGGTGCACCCTAAGGTGATTGGCAGACCTAATAAAACCCTTTTCCAACAAGTCCCTCAATTGCTCCTTTAACCCTTTTAACTCCATCGGGGCCATAAGATAAGGGGGAGTAGAAATGGGTTGAGTATCGGGAAGGAGGTCCGTACCAAAGTCTATTTCCCTTTAAGGAGGAACACTAGGAAGATTATTTGTAAAGACATCAAGGAACTCATTTGCCACTGGAACCAACTTTACAGGAAGGACTTTGGACTCTACATCTCTAACCCTCACAAGATGATAAAGACACCCCTTAGAGATCAATTTTTGGGATTTAATGCAAGGGATAAACCTACTCTTGACCAGCACATCATGACTCTCCCACTCAAGGACGAGGTCATTTTGGAATTGGAATTCGACCCTTTGGGTTCTACAATCAATAGAGGCATAATATGCATGCAACCAATCCATCCCAAGAATGACATCAAAATCGACCATATTGAACTCAAAAAATTCACAAGGAAATATTTTATGCAAGAAGCAAATGGGATAATTTCTGTAGACCTTCTAGCAATAATAGATACACCAATAGGAGTAGACACATCATAAGACTCACACAATAATTCGAGCTCAACATGAAACTATTTGGCAATAAGAGGAGTAACAAAAGAAAGAGTGGCACCTGGGTCTATCAATGCATACACATCAAAATCAAAGACTTTTAACATACCGGTGACAAAATCGGGCACCTCATCAACCCCTTGCCTCCTATGGAGAGCATAAAACTGATTGTGCCTTCGGGTACCTCCTTGTTGGCCTCCTCTAACCAAAGGAACCACATTAGCACCTCGGCCTTGAGGACGAACATACTTACCCTTGTTGTGATTTTGTGGACAATCAATCATCTTGTGGCCTACTTCCCCACAACCAAAACAAGCATTTGTATCCCTCAATCATGGGCCACCATGACCCCTACTACACTTTGGACATACGTTTCTAGGCGTCACCACCGCCATCTTGGGGCCTTGAGTAGTCATTAGCAAATCTCCCACAAGGTGCATGAGAAGACCCTTGGCTTTGGCAAAACAGGCCACCCTTGTGACTTTGAAACTTACTATCAAAATGGGCCCTCTTGGCTTCATGACCCCTTCTCTTCCTCAATTTCTCACCCTCCAATTGTTCGGCATAAGTCATCAAACGGGACAAATCTATGTCACTAATCAACATGGCGGTATGACATTCTTCACTCACCAAATCAGATGCACCCATCAAAAAGTTATTCATTCTAGACCTCGAGTCGGCAACCAAGTGTGGACCATAATTTGAGAGTTGGTTGAACTTGAGTGTATACTCCCTCACACTCATAGATCCTTGCTTTAAATTCATAAACTCCACCATTTTGGCCTCCTTAAGCTCAAGAGGGAAGAACCGATTGAGGAAAGCTTCCTTAAACTCCTCCCATAAAACCACATTGTTGTGCCCATTCTCCTCCTTCCATTGAGTGCACCATATTTGATCCACCCCCTTGAGTTGGTAAGCTGCCAACTCTGCCTTCTCTTCTGACCTCACATCCATAATGGACAACACCTTGTATACCTCATCAATAAACTCTTGAGGTTCCTCATTCACCTTAGACCTATTGAACTCCGGCGAATTCATCCTCATAAGTCTCTCACTCAAGATGCCAGAGTAAGAGCATGAGGGGCCTGGGCCCCTTAGTTGGCTTGGTTAGCCACAACTTGAGCTAGCAAGGTGAGAGTATCCCGGATCTTACCATGATTCGGTTATTCCTTGGGTGTGCGTGTTCTTCTTCCTCTTATTTTAGGCATGATCTAGCATAGCAAAGCACAAACGTTAGCGGGGAACCTTACCTCAACTTCTATAGCAGGACATAGTGTAAGAAGAAGGAAAACATTTCCTAACACATCTCATAGCCTCTTACTCATAGTTGTGGTGCACAACATAACCATGAATAAGACTTTAATCAATGTGGTGTGTTGGATGATAAGGACCATTAATAACCTAGTGCTCTGATACCAAGTTTGACACAACCCAAGCCCAGGGCCTAGACATGACACGACGCAGGGGAAGCAAGCCTCTTAACATATCATTACACATCTTTGGTCATTGAAGCAAGAAAAAGAAGTAAGAGATAGTAAATAGGGATAAACAGGGCTATGGGACATCTTTCATATCATAAAATATCATAGAATCAAAGAGAGTCAAGGCTCGTAGCATCAATACATAACTTGTCTAATAACATCTATAAACATAGAACTTAGCGGGGACCAAGACAAGCAACCGGGCTCACCCTTATAGCCAAGCATACAATAAATAAGAAAGAGAGTCGTTATACATAGCATAAGATCAATGACATTGTCCTCGAAGTTGCTTACTAACTTGCTTTGAGATATATCTTAATAGCCACGTTGAGGAGGAGGATGATCAAGTAGGGCTCCAGTTCCTACATGGTGACATCATGTACGCTTAGAATATGCGTTAGTATGTTTGAATTTACTAAGTATTTAGGATGTTATGCAACAATACATAGGCAACATAGTCAAAGTTCATAATTAGGCAATAGAAGAGCATTCTTTAACAATATGGCATGCATAAATGATACTTCAAATATATATGTTTATACATAGAACATATTATATGTGTAGAAATAGACATGCTTATAAAGACAAGCATGTTATAATAAGTTATGGACTCCTATGCACGTATTGAACTCATGAAAAGTTCCTATGATTTTCAAGTAAAATGTTGAACCCTTATGCCATATATTCTACCCTCTTGTGAGTAAATCATGTCTACATTAAGGGGTCACACATGATAATTATTTATCCTCATGTACTATACTATCTAATGCTCAATGGAAGGGGTCATGTATGTTAAAATCTCTACCCTCATGTGTAATGCAATGCCTACTAGAAGGGGTCATGTCCATGCTATGTTTTTACCCTCTAGTACAAGGTATATGTCATGTATAGGGGTGATGTATTTGAATGAGCTACTCATGTCAAGTTATCATATTCTATAAGTTATGCACGTTATGATTATTTCAAGTATTCCGTGGGACTAGACCTAGTACTGAAATATGCTTAAGGTGGGGGCTCAATCCTAGGGGTCCTTATATAAAATCTTGGTCTCGTAACTATTTATCACCATAGGTTTATATTATTTTCCTAAATGGACTTTTACTAGTGGACCCAACTAGGTCATGTTACCCACTATGTGGGGTCATGCTTGGTTTACCTTAGTAAGTAGACTATCTTTTATTTTGGTGTGGACTGAACATCAGGATTTCAAGTAGTAACTCACTTGGTCTTATATGTCTATTAGGGTCTCCTCACACATATGTATGACATATTATGCAAGTTTGACTATCTTGATGCATGTTTTAACTTAAGCATTGATTATATATGTCATATTGAGCTTATCTCTATTGATTATGATTATGCATCTTAATTATTATGGCTTATGTCCCTTGTTGTATTGCACCTTGTATACTTAGTATATTCTAAGTACTAACGCATACTTTTTGCCTACGTTATCCAACCATGTAGGGACCAGAGCTCCTATTTATCCTCTTCATCCTCGTGGCTAGCTGGATTGTTTGAAGATTGCTATTGGTGAGTCCTCCACTCTACGAAAAATATCCCTTTACTTTCATGCTTTTGTTAAGACTTGCCTACTTAGACTTTTTATCTTTTGAGGGTGAGGATGGGAGATACCTTAGGCCCTATTCCACTCATGTTAGAAGTGTTATTGGATATGGAAATCTATGTATCGATATTGACTCCTATTATCTTTATGTAATTGTGAAGACTTCCCTTAGTCCCTTCTTCACTTCTATGCTTGTCATTTGTGAATTGATGTGATAGAGTCCCAAGTCCCTAAATGCCCTGATAGTGTGAGTCATACTTACCCGCCCCGTAGACTTGTTTGCTCTTTGATTCATGTTTATCCTCTTCCCTATAACATCCCTATAGTGTGAATCTAAGCCCTACTTTTCCTTAGAAATTATATGATATATGTTTATTTCTCTTTTATGCTAATGCAAAAACCAACGATGTACCATGTATGCTTAAGAGGCTTGTTTAGGATCCCTTCGGGTTCTATTCGTCGTGTCACGTCTAAGCCCTACGCATGGGTTGTGACATAGGGTCCATGTATGGTGTGCCTTAGTCTCAAACATCCACATCAAGGCCAACACCTCCCTCACAAGTCCAAGGGCCACTTCTTGGAGCCTCCACATAGTCCGTATAGCCTCACACGAACCGTGAAGGCTTCCATGAAGAGTCACCTTGGTCTAAAATTTTTCGAAACCAAATTTTCAAACTCCATTAAGGTCGTACAAATTTTGGGTCCTTACAAAATCAGTATTCATTGCCTACCTTAAACTATTTTGGGTATTTGAATCTCATTATGGGTTGTTTAAAATATTGTCTGTGAGATAATTTTCATGATGTTCGAACTAGGGATCTCAATGGTTAAGGTTAGTTTTTGAAATAGTTTCAAGTTATTATGTTTTACCCTAATCATGCATGTTACCATTGAATTTCATGATTTTGAGTCTTGATGCATCGACCCACCATGTTTTGACTAAGATTATATGATGAAGCATCTAATGTTGATGAAAGATTTAATTGAAAGTTTGCAAGTCATGAATATTATGATTGATAAGAGACTATCAAGTATGTTATGACACTTGTTGGAATTCTATGAAAGTTATGCATTATTGTAAAGACCTTTTTATGATATTATGATATACAAGGCTTTTGGAGTTCATATGGACTAAATGTGTGTTATCATAAACATGTTTTCAATTGGTGATTTCTGCTACAAACATGAATGGATTTTAGTGAAGTGCATACTTTAAGTTGATTTTAAACCTAACACCCTCCCCCCCACCCCCACCCCCCACCCCCCACCCCCCACACACACATAATTA
>JAPFFP010057354.1:0-28112 GCA_026153255.1 Solanum medicagineum | reverse complement strand
AACACAAAAACATGATATATGCTACAGGTATTAGAACTATATGCTACAAATACTACCTAAACATCATAAACATGTCGGTTCAGCAGAAAATAAATATCCATGGGGAAAACTAACACAGCCGACAAAACCCCAGGATCAAAAATTGGGGTAGCTATGGACCCAAGCTGCTCAGACTTCATTGAGGCCCATAACTACCAACACCTTATCGAAAAGGAGTTGCATTTTCCCCACTGCACACAATCAAATCAAAGCAAAGTATAAGGGGTCAAAAAATCATACCTGGGTGCCTAAGCGACAGTATGGCTGATTCTGACCACCCTCATCCTCCGTGGTGGCCTTATTAGTAGTAGCACTCTGTCCGGAGGGGCCAACACCCCTCACCCTCGCAAGCTCTCGAGCCTGTTGTCTCTCCTCCTCCAGTCTCGACTCCCTCAAGACAAGCTCTAGCTCCTCCTGCTCCGTAATCCCTGTATGCGAGCATATGACATCCTCATGATCATTTGTGCAGGGTCACTTCCTGTGGAAGACTAGATAGGCTCATCAAGAGCAAAAAAATCTACCACCGGCACTGAGAGTGTTGTCTCTGGTAGTGTTACCGGTGCTAATAATGATGCTTCCATATAGGCCCAGAGCTATTGGATCTCCATGTGGATGGTCGTCAAGTCTGCTGGTTAGTCCATGCTCAAACTATGTTGTACCCTCACCTCGAAGGCATCAATATGGCATCCTCGGTAGAAGGATAGTCCTAAATTGTGGCTACCGTATATGCCTGCATGCGACCCTTTGACTCTGAAATCACCTGGCGGACCCAGGGCCTAATCTTCTGAACTAGCTTGACTCAACTGTAACTCAGTATGTGATAACCTCTACGCCGTGGCCTGTATAGATATGGCAAACACGTAAACCATGCCCACGGGTGCAACTTGTGATAAAGTGGCCTATGGTGCAGGAATAAAAGTGGTAGATCCCCTCTCCTCATATGCCTCGTGCTGTGGGAGCCTATCCTCGGTAGCAGCAGTAGTGGCATTGGTGTGTAGAACCTTAGGTGGTGGCGCTAGGGCGAACATCTCTAGCATAGGAGTAGGCTGATGATGTGCTAATTGGAGTGCCACTGGGTTCTTCTCAGCCTTGATCAGACTGGCATCAAAAGTGTACTAGGCCTTGATCACGAGTCAAGTTGGTGCAAGCACTCCACTCTCAACTCTAAACAAAGCCTGTATATCAAGAAAGGAAAAGTGATAGAGGTGGACCTCTTAAGGGTGGCCTCGTGAATCTGCCCAACAATGAGACGAGCCCAATAAATCTCACAACCAGCTATGATGCTGTTAACCAGCACTGCACGCTCTGGCATTAAGGTATTATCAGTAAGAGTCGGTCGGATGCGTAATCTGTCAACAGTCTACCAAAACATAGCAGAGAAACTAAGCGAAGCCTTGATAATAGGCTCCGAATGTGTGGCGATCTATGCAAGTTTCGTACCCTAGTCAGGAATATAACCAGCTACCCATCTTATCAAGTTAGCTCTGCACTCTGGATCTCTTATCACCAATGGGTCCCTCGTCTTTCCTACTCTGTAGTCAAACTTACTTGTGGATCTAGGGGCAGGAAGCTCTTTCTTGAATAGTATGCGGTGGATAGTGGTCTTCGCAATATCCACCTATCGACCCCTCACTCTGGTCTCGGTTAGTTTGGCCTGAGCGAAGCGCTTCTTTCCCTCGAGAAGAGTACTATGAATAGTGGTTGCATAAGACACATAGAACTCCCTCACCATGGTCAAGGAGTATCGACCTAGTGATTGGGTCAGCCACTGGAGCCCGTATTTGATCTCCATGTCCTGGAGATCAGGGACACTGTCAACTCTGTATGGGATAACTTAGGGCTCCTCATAGATGGAGCGACTTAGCTTGCCCCATCTATATTTTGCACATCCTTCACATAAATATTTCGCATGCCCTCGATTCACCACCGGCTAGTAAGAGCGTCTGGTGGAGATAGTGATGATCGAGGTACTACGGAGGACTCCATCTTTGATCCGTCGCCGGAGCTTGACTCAGAGCTGGACACCTCTCTAGATGGATGCATCTGAATAGATTTGTTCCTATTGTTGTCTCCCTCATCAAACTGTGGCATACAAACAATAAGAGCCTAAGTTTGCCCAGCTCTTGCAGTAGCTCTCGTCTGAGGTTTATCAGCCTCTTGGTCTGGATGGACGCCAAGGTCCTCTAGTAAATCACTCAGTGCGGGGGTCTACTCATCCTCCGAGGGCTCATCTCTGAACCTCCTCTATAAGGCCCTAATCTTGTCACATTTTGCTTTTGGGGACATAGTACCTAAAACATGAACATTGAAGCACTTAGGTTAGCCCTAATGATCAAAAGATGAAATGCAAAAACAACTTGGACTTAGTTGTAGAAAGGCCTACGAAAGCACTTCTATGGGCCGTAGAAGGCTCTCATAAAATAGTAGTCACAATGATTTTTATTCACTGGAAATGTCTATGAGACTAGGTACGGCTGGTAGAATATTCTATAAGTTGTAGACTGAGTCATAGAGACTTCCGGTGTCTAAATTTATTTCAAGAAGGGATCTGTGAGACCACTCTATGAGTCGTAAAATGTTTTACAACTTGTAGAAGGTCTCGTCTGATGGATACTCAGAAACTTCAAGTTTCTGGAATCTTGTACAAGGAGCAATCACGACTCATGGAATGTTCCATGGACCATAAAAGCCACTTGTAGACTAGAAAACTCAATCACCTGAGTTTCTAAGACCACCACAACAAACCCTATACGACTTTTTCAATTTTTATTCTTACAGCACCGAAGCAAAACGCACACACCCACCTTATTTTAATACAACAGCCAATACCACAACTTTCTAGCCAACACATGCACCCCATAAAAATTAATTAGGCGTGCTTCCTCAACCCTTCTTACCCCATATGAATGTTTTTATCATCAAAATTAAGCATCCACGCCATCACACAACCAATATCACACATACAATCAATTTAGTTATATGGTGAGTGATTACATGGGCACCAAAGATACATCAATCAAACATGGACAAAGGCAACGATACCACCTTCTGAATCTAGACAAATATTCAAGCACGGGCAACCCTATCACATATACTATTTTTCACACAAGGGTTCATGTCTACAACAACCATCCCCGACATATTTTCTCAATTTAACCCTACAAATATAGGTAAATTAAAGGTATCTAGTTAACCGAGAACTTACAAATTTGTGTAATTAGATTGTAGAAGATGAAGGTGGTAGTGGGACACTAAACCCTAGGTCGTAAAAAATTCTTGTCGAAAAACAGATGAGTGATCGTTGTCGGTGGTTGGAAGTTTGGAGAGGTGGTATGGCTGGGCACAATTTGTAATTTAGAGCTGAAATTAGGTCAAAATAATTTGGCCCCATTATTTATACTCTAACCAGGTCAGTTGAAATCCGATAGGCTTGGACTCTACGAAACCCCGATTATGGGCCATATAGTGTTTTATGGGTCATGAATTGTGGTTTTGTAGAACATCCAAACTCTAGTTTTCAGGACTGGGTTTCATGGACCATTCTATGAGTTGTAAAGTGAAGCATGACTTATAGAGTTGGTCATAGAGAGCTCAACACTTAACAATCTCAGAAAACTTACTTGGGGTCCATGAGCCTTATTCACGACCTGTAGTTCTATCTAAGGATCATAAAGTTGGCTCGTAGACTAGAGTGCACAATGTTTTGCTCACTAGAAATGTCTATGAGATAGTATATGGGTTGTAAAGGGGTTTATGGCCCATAGAATCAGTCCTAGAGGAACTTTCTAATACCCTTCTCAGCCAAGAATGTCTGACTTAGTCATATACCTGTATATTCTTTATAGAACACACTTTTACCTGATATGCAACCAACCTAATATCCATGATTACAACCAAAATACAAGCAAATAAACTATCTATTAGTCCAAAAATTGAAAATAAAGATACAACTATAAGTAATACATCAAAAATCTTGGGTTACCTCCCAAGTAGCGCCTAATTTATTGTTGCCGCGTGACTTTGAAAAATTGGTTACTCAGACTTCACCAATTACCTAGAGTTCATTCTTTAAATCATTTGGCCTTTTCATAGACTGACAGACATTGAAGACAACCTCTTCATTGTTAAATCTAAACCTAAGTTGATTGGCTTCCATATCCTCTAGTGCTTGTCCAGTGGCCAGGAACAGTCTTCCCAAGATAATTGGGATGTCGAAGTCGACTTCGCAATCTAGGATCACAAAGTCTGTGGGGAATATGAACTTCTCCACTTTGACCAACACATCATATAGTATCTCCACAGGCTTCTACACCGTGCGATCAGCCATCAACAACAGCATGCTCATCACAATAGGGGCTCCCAAACCTATCTTCTTGAAGACCGCAAGGGGCATCAGATTAATACTGGCACCTAGATCACATAACGCCATTGTGAACTCCACATCTTTAATGGTGCAGGATATGGTGAAAGCACTAGGATCTTCTCACTTTTAGACCAAGGACCTCGTAGCAATCGCACTACAATGTTGAAGCTCTTGGAAGAGCTCCTGACTCACAATGCGCTTCTTCATAACGAGGTCTTTCATGTACTTTGCATACCCTAGCATCTTCTCCAATGCCTCAATGAGAGGGATGTTGATGGAGAGTTTTTTCAGTATGCAGAGAAAGTGCTTGAACTTGCCTTCCTCCTCCCTCTTTGATTCTTTAAGGGAAGGGGGGAGGAGGCCTAGGAATAGGCTTCAACTTCTGTGGCACATCAGCAGCTTCATTTACTCCATCCTTGCCATGATCATCTCCTGTATCCACATTCTTGTTCGCAACTGTCTCCTCTCAAACATCATCCTCATCAACTGGCATAAGAGGATCAATGATGCTCTTTCTACCACGAGTAGTAACAGCCATGCACTGCTCTTCATTCTTAGGGTTCTAAACTATGTTGCTAGGCAGTGTACCCCTCCAACGCTGATTGAGTTGAGATGACACTTGACCAAACTGTTGCTCAAGTTGTTTCATAGCAATAGCATAAGACTCAATTTTCTAGTTAATGTTGGAGATTTTAGATTTCAACCCCCTCAGAGTCTCATCCTCTGTCTCATCTTTCTTCAAAAGGCGATCAAACATCTCCTCAATTCTTAAGCTACTTGCACCAGCATCATGGTTTATGGTGGCACATAGGGACCATATCTATAACCATCTCTGGGACCTCAATCTACATCTCTCTCTTGGCCTCTGTTCCGATCATACTATCCTCTACGGTTGTCCCTAAAAGATCCATCTCTATTGAAGTTCTGACCTTGGTTTCCTTGACATTGGTGCCAATAGTCCTAATTGGACACTTGAGCGTTAGTCCAGAAACCCCCCATCTGATTAGCAATGAAACAACTGTCCTCCTCATAATAAGGCTCATCACACATGGGTGCGCGTGGAGGTTGATGAACCACTGCATTAACTAGCTCTTGGTTTTGCTTTACCATCGCCTCCATGCCTGTGGGGATTCAGGCAAGCTCCTACATAATTTATTCATTTATCTTAGCTTGCTCCAAACCGATACTAACAACACATAAACTTCTGGTAAATGCTCTGTCGCCATGAACGACTAGTCTTGACCACTCTCTCCATCCTTTCTACAATCCTTGTGAATGGCTGATCTAGGATCATGCCCCCATGATAACATTAGTACAAGCCTGACTGTTCTTATTGAAAGCATGGTAGAAGATCTCCACCAAGGTATCATCAACAAACTTGTGGTTCGGGAGACTCCTCAAGCACTTAGTAAACCACTCCTATAAGAAGTTTCTCAACGTTGTTGATCTAGTCTTTCAACTAGAGTTTCTTTAATCTTAGGAAGTAACTGTCCAAAAAATCCTTCTACATTCAGCCTAACTGGTGATTGAACTCAGCGAGAGCTCAAATAGCCAAAGTGTTGCATTACCTGTAAGAGACAATGGGAAGACATGACGTCTCACAGCATCCATAGACAGATTTTGTGTTCCCATAATACTCTTATATATGAATTTAACGTTGTGTAGATGGCTATGAGTATCCGTTGATATTATTCCCACAAATAGCCCACGGTTCTGCAGTATCAGAAGCAACCTACTCAAGAATATGAACTTCGTGTCAACCAGTAATGGTGGCAACACAATAGCTCTAGTCACCTCTATAGCCAGAAGATTCAACCTATATTGATTTCACTAATAAGCATTGGCGTTAAAATCCTAAGGTTGTGGAGAGATATCCTCAAGAGGAAGTGGGTTCTCATGATTAGCATTCTCATTCTCATTCTCATTCCTGTTAAAGCTACATTAGCCATGTTGTTGGGTTATCTTGGCCATTCTACTCAATGTTCTATGGATCTCTGGGTCAAATGGAGTTAATGGTCTACCTCGACTTCGCGTGTTGTGCATACACTATACTTACACCCTACAAAGAAACAAAGACAACAAAAAACATCAAATGTGGGAAATAAGAATTAATACCTAAATCACTATCAATTAACCAAGTCTAGCCGTATTCCCCAACAACGGTGCAAAAATCTTGATGTCCCTAAGTTACACCTCCTTTTTTAGGATAAAGGGATTGTTGTCAAGAAATAGAACCTAACCAAGGTTAGGGTAGAACCCAAGGGAAGACTAGACTTAAATGACTTCAATTAATGTAATTTAAGTTATTAACTAACTTACTTCCCCAAAAAAGGGTTGCAATAATCAATAAAAAGTAAACCTAACTAACACAAAAGTTGAATCAATGTGGAGAGAAACTAGGGTATTGTGTTCCCCATGATTCCCTAACTTAGTATCACTGGATAACCTAATTATTTTCTAGTGTGTAGCATGCAAGATGGTAAGTTAAGTTCACCAAATCCTTTGGTCCAGGCGAGAGAGCAAATTTCACTACGTGACTTGGCCTATCTCCATAGTATGCATTACTAACCCTTACCTATTAGTCCCAGTACAATATCCCCTTGGCCCAGTTCAGTTGATTAGATGAGAAGTCATCAATCGAATCTTGATAATTAATCCATTTTCCTATTCATTATTACCTTCGTCTAGTAAATAATACTAGGTGGTCACTTAGGTGAAAGAAAATGGTACATGTCAAGCTCAAGAATTAGGACCAAGGCATACATCAAGTATTTGGTTGGTTATTTAGGCTAAATGGCCTAATACGAACAACGGCCTAAGATCCTTTCCTAACCAACTAACCTACAGTCTTAGTCAGAGTAACAAGGCAAATTTTGAATTAAAACACAACACAAGAATTTTGCAAAGAAGCTCACACCCACTTGACACCGATTACACTATCAACACAAACTCACTCTCAGATCATACTTTTCATCACAACCAGATCTTAACTTATCAGAACAAGCACTATCAATCACTGATTTCACATAGTTGTTATCAAAACTACCTAACACATAAATTCTGATGGGTATCATATTTCCACAAAATGAACATATGCAATATATTTTAATAAAATATACTACTAATACTACTTAAACATCCTAAACGTGTCGGCTCAACGGAAAATAAATATTCTTAAGGAAAGAACATAGACAAGAAAAACCATCGAACTCAAAATTTGGGATAGTTATAGGCCATGGTTACTCAGACTTCACCAAGTCTTATAACTACCTACACCCCATCAAAAGAAAATTTGCATTGTTCGTAATGCAATAAGATATAACTAAAGTAAAGCATCGAGGTCAAAAAGAATATATGGGTGCTTAAGTGCTAGTTTCTGGCTGTGCCTGACTACCCTCAACCTGCCTAGTGGTCTCCTCAATATCTGGAGCATGTATCGAGGGTCCAGCAACCCCCATCCTCTCTAGCTCACATAACTGTAAGGCCTCCTCATCCGCATTGAATCCCAGTCTAGTAGCCTTGAACTTCTCTATCTTAGTCAACTCTACCTCTTATCTCACAGCATCTGGATCATCATCCTCTAGATAAGGCCTTTTACCAAGGGCGTGAAGTGGTATCTCCTTGGGAGCAAACAACTTAACAACTACCATAGTAGTATCGAATGGAGAAAAAACAAGTGGTGCTGATGCTATTGTCCTCATCTCGATATGAAGCTGCTGGATCTCCTCATAAATAGCTGTGAAACCAGTATGCTGGGCTGATATGAGGCTCTGCTCCACTCGCCTCCAAAATGCATCAATGTGGCTGAGTACTGGTGCAAGCCTCTCTGTACGTGTGGCCATAAAATATGACTTAACCCATGCCTCAGCCTCTGAAATAGCCTGGCAAACCCACGTTCTAATCTATTATAGCAACTGAGTTAATTGGGACTTAGTGGGAGCCTGTAGCTATGTCAGGGCTTGGATAGATATTACTAACATGAATACCATGCCAGCAAAGGAAGGGTATATGGGCATGGCCTCTGGTGCAGGATTAGAAGTGGTAGTGCGCTCTCTCTCTCTCTCTCTCAGCCTCGGTTAGTGGGGGGCCCTCAGTGTCTGGAGCAGTGGCAATAGAAGAAGACGGAGGCTCAGACTGTGGCACCGCGGCGAACAACTCTGGTAAGTGGACTGGAGGTTGTGGTCCTCGTCGAAGGGCCACAAGATTCTCATCAGCCTTTATCAGGCTGGCATTAAGTGTCTGCTAAACCTCAATCATAGTGCCCAAATAGTGAATAATATCCACCCTTGCCGCTATACATAAGTGATAGATCAAGCACGGGAAGGCGACAGAGGTGGACCTCTTCAGGGCCGCCTCATGTATCTAATTTGCTATTAGATAGGCCCAATCAATATCATAGCTAGCCAAGATGATGGTAACTAATGTTGTGCAATTTGGTGTCAGTGTATTATCAGTATGTGTAAGCTGATCCATGATCAAACTACAACCCTTCAAAACTTATAAGTGAAGCTGAGTGATGCCTTCATGATCACCGCTAACGTAGAAACCCAGTTAGAATCTAGGCCCTGCTCTGCAACATGATCAGCGACCCATCTTAGAAGTGAGGCTTTTTGAGCTAGAGCTCTCATCAAAACTTTGTCCCTGGTTTGCCCCAACCAGTGATCAAACTCAGTTGTAGTACTGGGGGCCTAGTACTCAAGACCAAAAATAAAATGCTGAATGGTGGTCTTAAATAAGTCAATCGAAACTCCTCTTACAATCATGCGTGTAAGATGAGGTTGAGAAAGGTTTCTCTTCCCTTTTGGGGTCGACTTTATAATAGTGGTAGCGTAGGAAGAATAGAACTCTCGAACTATCATTGGGGAGTATGTCCTTGATAGGTTTGCCAACCTCTCCAAGTTGCAACGAGCTATGGTATCCTAGAGTCCTGGGACACTATCAAGCCCAAAAGTGATTATCTGGGGCTTGTCAAATATTGTACGAGCCTAGCATCCCCACTCATCATACTAGTCGTCCTTGTAGATCTGGTGCATGCCCTGCACATACCACTGGCTAATCAATGTATATAGGGGGAAGGTGGTGCTAGAGGTGTTGAAATAGACTAGAACTCTGACTCCTCTCGGATCTAGACTTGGACCCCCTTATAGAGGAACTCATCTTGATGGAACTACTCTCCTTATCACCTCCCTCGTTAAACTGGGGAGGACGGACCACAATAGCCTGATTCTGAGGCGGCACTGTATTTCTACTAGCCACCCATGTGTGTGGTCATTTGATACCCACATCTTCCTGGATGCCAAGATCCTCTATAGACCCACTGGCCTTAGGAGCGACCGAAGTATCCGATGACTCATCTCGTAATCAGGTCTGCATGGCTCAAATTTCATTCTTTCTAGTATTTGGAGCCATCATACCTTGGATTCACACCATTAGCACACAAATTAGTCTCGCTAGTACAAGAAAGAAAAGCAAAGAGTTACAAGAAAAAGTGGCAGAACGACCTACGAAGACTCATCTACAAGCCATAGGAAAAACTATGGGTCGTAGAAGGCCTTCGTAGATGGCATGATACAATAAACAAGTTACTAGAAATATACTCTATGAGACAAGGTACGACTCATAAAATCAACTACTGCTATAGACTGATTCATAAGTGTAATTCCAGGACAAAAATTGGTAGGCATAGAACCTACGAAACCAGGTTAGAAGCCATATTCTAAACTACGACCCATAAATGGTTTCATCTAATGAGATCCCAGAAAACTCCAAGTTGTTGGGCTTCCTTATGAGGGGCAACTACAATCCATGGATTAATCCACGAGCTGTAGAATACCTATGTTCTATAAAAATATAGCAACCTTGGTTTTTGAACTTCATCAAACGATTTCCACTAATCATTATAGGTCCCAAAATCACAACCAACAACCAAGCATGTCAATTTCAACAGCATCCAAGCAAGATTTAACGCACTCAACACATTTTTCCCCAAGTTACCCAACACCCCACATATGTATATCATAAAACTACCCTGGAATTAGCAATTCATCATTCACATAACATTTTGACCACATTGAACAACTAATGTGCATGCTATCATTTAACACAAGCAATCACATGTCAATTTTCAATCAAATAGTTCAATCTTAATCCAATGACCAGTGACTATGTGATTTCAAACAATGACATACAAACACCTTGTGGCCAATTAATTTAGTTTCACTTTTGGAATATACATAATTCAATTTCAAAGGCAACCAAGCAAATTAGTTCCAACCATGCTATATTTCTAATGAACAGGCAATACCCATTATTAGAGTCATAAACCTCGGAATACTATTCCTAACAATATTTCAACCTAGTGACACAATTTCCAGTAACATATAGTAAATCAAGTCAAAAACATGTTGGAACTTGATCAAGAAGTCGAGAAATTGCAAGAGATAGCCGAGAAAAGGGAACCCAAGGTGCACCAAATAGTGGCCAAAAATTGGCCAAAAAATATGGTGGTGGTTGGGACAGTGGTCGGAGACTTGGGAGAGAAGATAAAATTAGGGTATTTGAGGAAAGTAAGGTAAGAATGAGGGGAAATTATTTCACCCCTATTTTAAACAATTGACCTTGTTGGACAAAAATTGGGTGCATGTCTTACGAAAGACAATTTACAAGCCACAAAAAGGCTACAGCCCATAGGTCGTCGTCCCATGGTTTTCCTGAACTCTAGTATAAGAAGATTGGCACTGCGGATCCATTTACAAGTCGTACATAGACATACAGCCCGTATGTTGGATTATAGATGTCCCTAATACTTAGCAAGTTTTATTGAATCTTACCTGTGGTTGATGAGCTCTATTCAGGACTCGTAGTTTTAACTATGAGTTGTAAAGTTGTCTCGTGCACTGGAGTGCACAAAACTTTGCTTACTGGAAGTGTTCGACGAGTCAGTGTACTAGTCACGGTGTGAACCACAGCTCCTAGAGTCGACTTCTCTCACTTTTTAGCACTAGCTTGCTGACTTAGCCTTATTCCTACATATCCTTCTTAGAACAAACAACTACCCTACAAGCCACCAGTCCTAGAGTCCAAAAGTACAACCAAAATAATAAAACTAAACTACCTATAAGTCCAGATAGCTTAAAATAAAATAAAAACACAAATGTTACATCAGATTTCTTGGGTTGCCTCCCAAGTAGTGCTTGATTTATTGTCGCGATGCGACTTGGACAACTTGGTTACTCAGAATTCACTAAGTATCCAAACATATTTAGATCATCGGGCCTCTTCATAGACTAACAAATATTGAAGATGACTTTTTCATTATTTAATCAAAACTTGAGTTGGCCTGATTCCATGTCCACCAGTGCTCAGCCAGTGGCTAGGAAGGTCCTTCCCAAGATGATTGCGACTTTGAAGTCAACTTTGCAATCTGGATCACAAAGTCAATATGAATTTTTCCATTTTGACGAGAGGGTCATATAATATCCCTTACAGGCTTCTTCACCGTCGTATTAGCGATCAACAACCACATATTTATTGGAGTAGGAGATCCCAATATTAACTTCTTAAATACTACAAGAGGCATTAAATTGATGTTGGCTCCTAGGTCAGACAATGCCTTTGCAAATTCTACGTCTCCAATGGGGCAGGGTATGGTGAACGCTCCAGGATCTATTTTCCTTTGCGCCAAGGACATTATTGTTGTCGCATTGCAATGCTGAAGCTCTTGAGAGAGCTCTTAGCTCACTGTCTTCTTCTTCATCACCAAGTCCTTCATGAACTTTGCATACCCAGGCATCTTCTCCAATGCCTTAATGAGAGGGATGTTGATGGAAAGTTGCTTCAACATGAAGATGAAGTATTAAAACTTACCTTCATCCTTCTTCTTTTTAAGTCTCTAAGAGAGAGGTCTAGGTATGGGTTTCAACTTCTATGGCACCACTACCTCATCTCTTACCCCGTTCTTGGCTCTAGAATCTCCAGCTTTTGCATCCTTACTATCTACCAGCTCCTCGCAAACCTCATCATCATTAATTGGCATCAGTAAGTTAATGGTGCTTTTCCACCGCGTGTCATCACTGCCATGCACTACCCCTCATTCTTCAGATTTTGCACTATGTTGCTGGGCAACGTATCGTTATGACACTTGTTCAATTGAGTCGACATCTGATCGAACTGATGCTCTAACTGCTTGATAGAAACAAAACGAGACTCGAGTTTCTGATTAATGTTGGAGATGTCCAATTTCTTCCCCTGCAAGGTCTCATCCTGAGCGTCAGTCTTCTTCAATAGTCTGCCAAACATCTCCTCAATTCGTGAACTACTAGTGATAGAGTCACGATTATGTGATGGAACATACAGACCATTTTTATAACCATCTGTGCGTGCCCAAAAAGCATCTCTATCTTGGCCTCTGTTCCTATCATAGTAGCCACCTCGATTGTTGTCTCTGAAAGTGCCATCTTTGTTAAAGCTCCAACCTCGATTTCCTTGGCCTTAGAACCAATAGTCCTAGCTAGACCCTGAGGCGTTGGTCCAGAAACCCCCATCTGATTATTGACAAAGCAAGTTTCCTTCTCATAGTAAGGCTCCTTATACATAGGTTCTCGTAGAGGCTGATGATTGATGTCGCCCAAACTATACATTCTTTTTTAGACTTAAGCGGTCATTGTTAAGGTATATAACCTGACCAAGGTTAGGGTCGAATCCCATAGGAAATATGATAGACTTAGAATAATTCATGCAATTAAAGTTGATTAACCAGCTTATCTCCCCAAAGGGGGGTTTTATAACAACTATGAAAAAGTAATCCTAAACTAAGACAACGGTTAAACAAATATAAAGAGGAACTAGCAGTTTGTGTTCTCCATGATTCCCTAACTCAGCATTACCAGATAATCAAATGCTTTTCTGATGTGTAGTGTGCAGAACGGTAAGTTAAGTTCACCAAACGCTTTGGCCCAAGTGAGAGGCGAATTTCACTACATGATTTGGTCCATCCCCGTAGTATGACATTACTAACCCTTACCTATTTTTCCAGTACAACCTCCCCTTGGACCAGTTTGATGGATTAGATGAGGAACATCAATCAAATCCTATTAATTAATCTATTTTCTATTCATTACTACCTTGATTCATTCAGTAATACTAGGCGGGTTCTAATGTTGTCCACCATTAGAAAGCATTCAATACAAAGAGAATTAATTAATACATGCATGCACACTTTTCAAGTATTGCGAATTATCTAGTTTACCTTGTTAGTTCTTTATAGTTCCCACAATCCTAGTTGTGGATTTGGCTACTCATGATCAGTGTAAATGAAAGACTTATGAATTTGAATAAAGAGAATTAAGCACAAGAAATCCAAACTCTTCAATTAGAATGACAAGATTGAAATTGAAAGATGAAAGAAAGTTTTTACAAGTGTTTCTCAGACTCTATCATGTTCTTCCATTGTTTCTTACTTGTTGAATACTCTTATCTATTGTTCCCCTAAAAAAGTAACCTAAAAGACCTATTTATAGTGTTTAAAATACAAAACTAAAGGAAATAGGATTATTGGGTCGAAAAACTCTATGGCAACTTCTATGAGCCGTATAACATTTTACGGCCCATAAACGGGCATTCGTGGGGACTTTTCAGCCCTACAGCCCGTAGGGAATTTCATCTAATGACTTTTCAGCAAGTCCCTGCTTTCTGATCCTTAGGGCATGACACCAAGTCTACGACTCATAAAGTCTTTTACGGCTCATCTGCATTTTTGTAGACTCAACTTTAGAAAATCACCCTTCACTGGAATTTTACACGAAGCTATCTTTATGGTTCATAAAAGTATTTACAACTCGTAAAGGGTCTCATAGAACCTCTGCTTCAAAACATTCTACACACATATTCCAAAAATTGTGCAAACCCTATAATCCTGCAAAACAAACATAAAAACACATCAAACCTACTAACATCACATTAAGAACACGCAAAATTCCAAGTTTTAAGCATCAAAAGTGTGGTATTTTGAAAACACATCAATGATTTACTGCATTCATGTATTCCTAGTTCTACTTCATCAACAACCCCACACTGGTACTAATCTCAGACAGCTCTTGTATCATTTTCTCATTTATTTTTGCTTACTCAGAATTAGTACTAACTGAGAAAGAGCTCTTAGTCGTCGACTTGTCTTTAGTCCCCTATGCACGGTTCTTCTTGACCACCTCCTCCAACTACTAAGTTATAACTGTGGGCAATCTTAAAATGAGCCCCCGTGATAATGTGGTAGCTTGGCTATTTTCATCTTGGTATTCTTCGAAGATTTCCACCAAGGCATCATCAACGATCTTGCAATCAAGGACACTCCTTAGGCACTTTGTAAACCTCTCCCACATAATGCTGATCAAATCACCAGGCAATTGTTGATCTGATCCTCCAACTTCAAATCTTTTGACCTAGGAAAAAACCTCTCATAAAAGCCTTCTACATTTCCGCCCATCTAGTGATTGTACACTGTGGGAGCTTAGATAACCATAGTGTCGCTTCGTCTGTTAAATATAATGGGAAAATAGGGAGCCCAACAGCATCCATGGACAGATTTTGACTCTCTATCATACTCTTACATATGAAGATAACGTTGTGTATATGGTTATGCAGATCCTCTTATGGTAAACCCAAGAACAACCCTCTATTTCACAGCATTTGAAGTAACCCACTCTAAACGACAAATTTTGTGTGATCCGGCAAAGGAGGTAACACAATAGCTCTGGTGACATCCACCGTCATAGGCTCAATCCTGTATAGATTCCATGTGTTACCAGTAACTTGAAGATCCTGTGGCGGTGGATTTACGTCCTCGAGAGATGGTGGGTTATTATTATTATTCTGGTTCAGTGTTGCATTTATGGCATCATTGCATCATTGTTCACATTGTTTTAGATCATTGTTCTCAGTGTCTTCAAGATCTCAGGGTCAAACAGAGTCAATAAATTGTCTCAACTACGACTATTTTGCATACACTACACTTATGCACTGAAATAAAACAAAAATAACAAGAAACATAAAATGAGGAAAATAAGGATTATTTCCCAAATTACTCAAATTAAACCATGTAAAAGCCATATTCTCAAAAGATGCGCCAATATTTTGATGTTACGTAAACTTTACTTCCTTTCTGAAGGCAATTTTCATTGTCAAAATGTATAACCTAACCGAGGTTAGGGTCTATCCCACAGGGAATATGGTCTAAACTTGAAATACTTACGAGAAAGTCGAACGAATTAACCTATTTATCTCCTAAAATGGGGGGGGGGGGGATTTTGTATTTGTAATAAGTAAGCCTAAACTAGAGTCAAGTATTGTGAAATCAGTGAGAGAAGTAACTAGAGTATTGTGTTCCTCATGAAATCCTAACTTAGTATCATTAGATAATCGTAATCTTTTCTAGTGTGTAGCACACAGAACTGGTAAGCTAAGTTTACCAAACCTTTTGACCTAGGGGAGAGGTAAATTTCACTATGTGATTTGATCTATCCCCGCAGTATGACATTACTAACCCTTGCCTTTTGTTCCAGTACAACCACCCCTTGATCTAGTTTGGTTGATTAAACGAGAGGGTTCATATCGAACCTGTTAATTAATCTCTTTTCCTATTCATTACTACCTTGATCTAGTTAGTAAGAATTAGCCGAGTTTTAAGGTTCTCCACTATTAAAAAGCATTCATAATGAAGATAATTAACTAACACATGCATGCATACTTTCCAATATTTATGAATTATTTGATTTTACCTTATTAGTTCTTCATAGTTTGCATAACCTTAGATGTAGATTTAGCTATGCCTAATCATTGTAGATAAAAGAATCATGTTATAGAATAACATAATTGAACACTTAAAATAATGAAATTAAGAACAAGAAATCCAAAGTTCTCCGTAAGAAATCACAATATAATGTTTTTAATGTAAAAATCACAAAGGAAGAAGTTTCAAAAGTGTTTTTCTGTCCTCTCCTGCATCTTTGCTAAAAAATCAATTTATAATAAGTAAAATATAAATCCAAAATGAAATAGGAAAACTAGATTAGGCAGTTTTTACAGACTGGATATGGTTGTAGTAGGAACTACGGCCCATACCTAGGCTTCATATTCTGCAACATCCAAAAACTAACTTCAATTCAACGAATCTTCTTATGGGTCATTTTTAAACTTATGGCCTCTGGAGGGTTTTGTCTAACAACTTTTCTGAAACTCTTCAAAATCTGATCCTCCAGGCACGAAACAAATCCATGACTCATTAAGAATTTTATGCCTCATCTGATAGTTCATGGATACAACATCTAAAACTTGGCCCTTTATTAGACCTCACTCATGAAACCTCTCTACGACTCGTGGAATGAACCACGGTGTGTAGAGTAGCCCATAAATCCTCAAAAACTCTAAATCTATAGAACTTTACCCAAAATCATGCCAACTCATATAAATCCTGCAAAATAAATATAAAAACACATCAAACCCACTAAGATCACTTTGAGAATACATAAACTTTCAAATTTTAAGCATTAAAACTGCTGTATTTTAGCAGCACATCAGGAACACATCGAAAAACTTATTGATGATAGGGATTGACTTAAGAGTAGAGGATTCAGAATTAGTATCCTTAACTCACATATAAGGATACATGCAACTCTTTGTAATTATTTTTTAAGCTCTAAGGCACAATATGAATCGGCCTTTAAACACAGGATCATTACATTTCCGCTCTAGGACTGGCTCACTTGGAAATTAGAATTGGACCACTCAGGCTCTACAATCAATTAAAGCATAACAAGATTGAAGCTAATATATGCCAAGGATAATGTTAGAGTCAATGATTTCAAGTTTGATAAGGTCAAATAAAGTCACTTTATAGAGAACCGAAAATGGAAAATTTTAATAGACTCTACTAGTCAACACTAAATGACTGACTAACGTAATTGAGAAAGACTCTAACAAGACTTCAGGATTACTATCAAATTGTATAGTAAGGTAAGGAGTAACAAAGACAAATTGTCTCCCAAATTAAGCAAAGCATACATATTGAAATGAAAGACCCACAACATACCAGTAACAACATCGGGTGAACCCTCCATATTTTGGCAGGTTTGAAGGGCATAAAACCTGTTTTGACATTGACCACCATGGCTCAATGCAGAAGCAATACCCTACTAAGCTTGTCAATTTGAAGTCTGAGTCTACGCCTATGCTTGGGGTCAACCACCTCCACCTTTATAATTCTTAGCATGATGAGTTGTCTTACCATACCTAAAGCAGTCATCCGATCTATCAAAGAAATTTTCTTTATGAATTTCCCACACTTCTTGCATACAGGAGTGGCTTGACCACCTAAACCTCCACCTTAATCCTTAGGGTTTTCCCTTTTATCTTTGTTGAACCTTAGAGCTGGAATGCTGGATAATTTTTAGCCAAAGAACCTTTTCCCAACTAGTGGATGACCATTGCTACCATTTTAAAAACTTTAGTGGGGAAGGTTACTACTATCAACCCGAGCACTCTTGGACTCCCTATCCTTCTCTCTCAAATTTTCATCCTTTATTTTTTGCACACAAGTTGTAAGCCTCAAAATGCCCATTTCTTCGATCAACATAGCAGTCTTGCATTCTTTGGACACTAAATCCAAAATACCGAATACAAACTTACTCATTCTAGCCCTTGGATTGAAAACCATAAATGGAGCATACTGAGACAACTTAGTAATATGAGGCAAACTACCTCACACTCATGCCTCTTAGCCTGAGATTGATGAACTCTTGGATTTTAGATTCATTAACTTCAAAGGAAAGAACTGATCAAGAAATGCTCCCTTAAGTCCTCTTATGCAATGGGATCGACTTCCCTTGCTCTCATTCTTCTATTGTTCATACCAAATTTGAGCAACACCTGTAAGTTAGTAAGTGGCTAACTCTACCTTTTCCTCTGGAGGTACACTCATGGTGACCCAGATCTTGTAAATCCACTTTTGAGACATGTAATTTTGGCAGACTCATCCTCATGAAATCTCAAACTCTCATCACAGCTCTTCCCACATTAGAAGCTACATCTTTTTGATTCACTTGTGCTGTTATGGTTTAGGCTAGTATTTGAATGATGGTATGAAAATTAGCATTAGTAAGTAGCTCATTCAATAGGTCATGGTGAACTTAAGGGAATTGTTCCTCAATATCATTGAGTCCTCTTTGCATTGGTTCGCCTCTTGAAGGCATTCTTTGAAAAACTCAAAGAGTAAGCATTAGAGAGAGAAAGCCTTAAAGTACACTCTAATGTATAACATATACCATGAAAGAAGTAAACATTTCCTAAAATACCTCATACCTCCCACTCTAGATGTGGCATGCTTTACACCTATGAACAATACTCTTCTTGACGTAGCATGTTAGACTCCCAAAGACATCTTAAACCTTGTGCTCTGATACCAAGTTTTTCATTACCCAAGCTAATCCCTAAATATTAAATAGCAGTCAGAACCCCAAAGGATCCCAACCAAGCCTCTTATCATACATAAGATAGCAAAACATATCAAGGACAATACAAAAAGGAGAAGTAAGGTCTCAAGAGAATCTCAATAGAACAAAGCTAAAGCAATACACTCGAATAAATAGACTTGCATTTTGACGTCTAGACATATGCCTATTAGAAAAGGTAGAGCATAGGACAAGTTCCTAGCTCACCCAAAACTCAAAGTAAATGGTAAAGTAGTCTTAACAAAATAAGAAAATATAAACTTAATGGTTCACCCTCGAAACATGAGGAGTCACCAATTAAGTATATTAACTCCGCTCCTAGCCATGAGTGTGAGATGTAGGGCAATCATCTGTCCCTATATTATGATACAATATAAACAAAAAAAATATGTGTAAGTACTTTAAGTGTACTAAGTATGTGAGAAATATACATAAATAAACATGAGATAGCATGGAGTATGAGTCATGAGATACAAGATCAATAAGCAAATAAAGCATCTGATAAAATTCATGAGTTATAGTCGCTGCATTACAATCATGGTAAAAGCTTACAAGTAAAATTAATCATTAGGATATCCCTTAAACCAATAATAAGACCATGTGAGCTATAAAATGGAATCTTATATAATTCTCATGTAAGGCTCCGCAGGTAAGAAAGTATGAAAATGCAGAAAAAGAGAAATCTAGAAATTCGTAGAGGGCAATGTACAAACCCTATCTACGGCATGTGGTTCAAACCACGAATTGTAGATAAGGCTAACAAATTAGGACCAGTGAGGTGAAAATTTGGCTAAGCATAAGTAAGGTCTATAGGTGGAAATTACGACTCATAAATGGAACTACTAACCATACAATGTGTTCATAGAGGGGTGGCCTAGGTTGATCAAGTTCTAAGTTTCTAAAGCGCGATGTATGAATAACAGGATGAGTTGTATTCTTATATACAGTCCATAAATAGGATCGTATATAGACCTCTTAAGTTGAAAATTATTCTAAGTATTAGGCTTTTAAACAAATGGGTTCTATAAACCAAAGAACTATTTATGAGTCATAAAATGGACTCATAGATGGAGATTTAGAGATGATTTAGAGGGTCCAAAATGTAATAGGGCAATCCCTAGAATCTATGACCCGTAGATGGGTCTCATAGTCTGGGTTCCGATAGTTTAAATGAAGGGCATTTTTGACCTTTTCATGTGCCGTATATCGAAAAATACATCATTTTGGCTATTAAATGACGCCTTTCAAGCCTTATACGCCTCAAACTCTTCTTATTTCAACTCATTCCCAAAATCTACCTAAGTATAAGTCCTTCCAAAAACACTTTCAAGTTCTTCCAAGGTGTCAAGTGAAGGGTTCAAGTTAGGATTTCAAATTTGTCACTTCTATTCTAGATTTCCTCATCAAATCATAGCCAAGGTATATGGGTTTGATTTTTGGATAGCTTCCACTCACAAAGCTGAATAATTCTCCCTATATTACTCAACTCAAAGTTTGTGAATCTTATGAAGTTTTATGAAAAGATTTTAAACATGGATTTTTATGAAGCATATTAATACAGTGTCATAACAAGCTATGCTTTATGGTGGTAAATGAGATAAATTTCATGACTTCTATACCTAGGGCTTTGCAATGATTATGATGGGATGTTTGAAAATGATTCCAATTAATACGTTTCCTTTTAACCTTAGCGTTAGATGTCCTTTCATACTATGTATATGCATGTTATTCTTGGACTCATATTTTAAAAGCTCATATGCATTGCCCACCAAGTTTCAAGTAAAGGTTCTATGATGAAGTATGTTATGAATGTTGAAGGGTTTCACTACATGTTATGAAAGTTCATGAAAGCCATGGAATGATTTACAACGCCTTTTTATGACTTATGAATGATACACCCTTTTGTAAAAGGATAATTCTCACTTGAAGAGATTATGAAGTAAATGAGTTATTCCTATCATGAAATGTTTAAGCTGGTAAGCTTACGAATGTATGATTATGTTTATCTATTCTGTGGGACTAGACGTAGAACCGAATGAGGCCTAAGGTGAGGGACTATCCCTAAGAATCCTTATATAAAGTGTTTTACCTCATAACTATGTTACAACATACGATTATGTATTAGCTAGTGGATCCACATATAGCACCATGTTTATGACACCCACAAAAGACCTTTGCAAGTAGACTACTCGTTCTCCGGTGTGAGGCAACATCGGGATTTCATGTACTAGTTCACATGATCTTAGTGTTGGTTTATTTTCCGCCCACATAGTTATGTACATGATATGTTATAAAGTTTATGTGTGTTACAGGTATTATTTTAATAAGGTATTGAGCATCCATTACATATTGAGCTTAGTGCCCTTGTTATGATAATACATCTTGCTTATTATGGCATATGATTTCCTTATTGTAGTGTATCCCACATACTTAGTACATTCCATAGCACGAACCCATATTTTCCAACATGATATCACCATATAGGGCCCATTGATTTTCCCCCTCCTCATGTTCGTGGTTAATTATCAAATTGAAGACTTTGCTTTGCTGGTGAGGCCACCAATTTCAACGACAATAGCCCCATTTCATCTAGCTTGTTGTTTTATGCTACGACACTATTATTTTACTTTATATACATTGAAAGTTGAGGAGGTGTACCCAGATAAAAGGGTTTATGAACCGTAGTCCATTTTACGAGCCATAAAAGTGTAATGAGTGGGTCCTGAAGCAATGAAATTTTCTAAGTGTGGGGTGGTTTCATGAGGGGTGTTTACAACCTATAAAAGGAACCGCAGGTTGTAGAAGTGTATTTGCAGATTGATGTTTAGAGTCCATTTTCAGGGACTCAAAAGTGTAACAAGGACGAAACCCATGACCTACGAGTTGTAACCTGATCTACGACCCGTAGATCAGGTGTCATGACCCAAGCTTAGGGTCTAGTCGTAACATGTCGAATTAGGGGCGCAGAGACTCCTAACCAAAGACTTTTAGAAATCATCAAGAATTTATAGGTAATTAAACAACATTAATAGAAATTAAAAGTAGGAAATGGGACTAAGTAAAATACTTCATCATTGAAAACAGGTAAAAAAGTTAACTCCAAAAAATATCATCCAAATATACCAATATACATATGGACCTAGCGGGGACTAAGACATAACCAAAGCTCCCCTGAAATACAAAAGACATGAAAATAAGATAAGAAGTAAAAGTCTCCACAAATGAATCAACTACATCAACGTTTCAAAGATAAAAAGCATGAAGAAAGAGGGGAAATCCCTGAATCTAAGGGCTCACCAATCAATAACTAATCTTGAACATCAAAGCTAGCCACATGCAGGTGGAGGAGAGCACCAGCCCCTATATGCTGACATCATGTAGTCAAAATGTACGTTTGAATGTACTAAGTATGTGAGATGCACTACAAACATGAAACTACAATGCCATCATGCATGAAACTGTAATGTCATCATTCAAAACATGCAATACCATAACGAAGGAATGAAAAGTGAAGATCAATGCAACATGCGAAGTAAGTTTAAAGTAACATAAATATCTAATTTATATCTTTGTCGGAGAAGAACAGAACAACCATATAAGACCATATTAGCTACTACATGGAATTCAACATAACCCACTACTTTGGCACGGGGAGTCCACTTGCTAGGTGGAACTCTGTCAACTTATGCATGCATCTCTTGGTTTAACAAAGGTATTGTGGATCCACTAGCCTTAGCATACAAGGGCACCTAAGGAGGCACATAGTTAATGGGACAAGAGGTTTCTTATAAGGTTTCCTTACCAAATCGCACCTCAATACCTCATTCATTCCTATGTCAATCCCACAGAATACTTCAAAACATTAATATAGTCATGCAATATAACTTAGTACCATAAGTAGCAATGTATCGGAGTAGCTCATTAACTCAAAAGCCACTCAAGTGAGAATTTGGCCTTTCACATTGAGGGTCCATCATGAACACTATTAAGGGCTTTGCAACATGCTTACATCTTTGCCAACATTTATAACTTTCAGACTTTCTATTAGGCCCTTTTAATCAAGATCATACAACACTCATCGTAAACTTCGTAGTCTTAGTTAGTGACTTTAAAATCACATGCTTCAAGAAAATAATGCAACATCATGGTAGAATTCATCAAGTCAAACCCTTGATAAAACAACCCACATCAACATTGAAAACCCTAGGTAATGAAATCACAACATTTAAATTGATAACCACAAGAACTCATGGTACATCATCGTATTACATCATTGGAATCAAAATAACTGGAAAAAATATTATTTAAATATCTTTCAAATCGTGCTCATGCAACTCATAAACCTTCAAGAACTTAAAGAAAAGGTAAAAGGGATTTAGAGTTGATCTTTGTGGGTAAAAGGAATGTCACGACCCAAGCCTAGGTCCTAGACGTGGCACGGTGAATGAGGAACCCGTAGGAACCCCAAACAATCCTCTTAACTTGCCATTACACATCATTGGTTGTGGAAGCATACAAAGACGTAAAGACAAGTAAGAGGGCAATGGGACTAAGGGAACTCATATAAACATCATAAACAAGAGATAAGAGTCAAGCTCATCATAAGCACATAGTATGTCCAACAAACACCTCTAATACATAGATAGAGCAGGGCCCAAGACAAGTTACCGGGCTCACCCTCATAGTCAACATAGAGCATAAGATAGATGTCTCATTACAAAGATAAGATCAACATAAATCGAGGTCCTTGGAATGGAGTACTCACCAACAAGCTTGGAGTAGCATCGACCTAGCCATGTGGATGTGGAGGATGATCAACTTGAGCTCTGGTCCCTACATGGTGATATCATGTAGGAAAGAGTATACATTAGTACTTTGAATGTACTAAGTCGCGGGATGCAATGCAACAATAAACAAGCTCCATAGTTAAAATGCATACACTAGACATTAGGCATAGTATAGTAATATGGCATGTATGATCGATGAATAAGTAAAACATATTAGGGTAAATCATTATTATATAAGATATCATATGTGTCAAAGAGACCAAGCTAGAATCCCAACTTTGGATGGGAGATGTCGTTCACACCCGGACACCCTTTTCGCAAGGTACCTACCCCTCACATGGTAGATGTCGTTCACACCCAGACACCCTGGTAGGAAGGTACTTACCTCTCACATGGTAGATGTCGTTCACACCCCGACACCCTGGTGGCAAGGTACCTACCCCTCACATGGTAGATGTCGTTCACACCCGGACACCCTGGTGGCAAGGTACTCACCCCTCACATGGTCATTCGGGCCCTTGTGCCCCCCGAACTGGACATGGTTTAATACAACACATTGTATAGAACATACATATATATATCATGTCCACAAACTCATTTCATCATTAAAACATCATGCATATCATATCTCATGCTTTGAACCTTCAATTCCTAAGGATACCATAATCGAACATTTTATCAAGCACTTGGAGGGTGTGCAATGGGGTAAACCCCCAAGACATTCACATCAAAACCCCTCATCAAATCCAATATTGGATCCAAGATTTACAGCTAAAAACATGCTAAAACAACCATACTTTCATGAAAATAAATCACTGTGCAGTAAATTTCTCAACATACAAGACCCATATGTAAAAATCTAGTTTAAAGCGTGCAATGTTAGTGAAAAGAGGGTTTAGGCACCATGTGCGGAAGGACCCAATGGTTCAACACCACATACCTTAGCTTTTGTGAATTTCTTGAAGAAAACTTTAATGGATATTTGAAGCTTGGGTGAGATCCTTGAAGAAATCCTTGAGATTGGCCTTGAGTTTGGGACTTGAATTTAGGGTTAGAAATGAGTCTAAGTGTTTGGGAAAATATTGGGGAATGTTTAGGGTGATATGAGGGTGAAATAAGGCTAAGTATAAGTGAAAATACATTTGGAAAAACTTAGCTCGAACACTTAGAAAAATTTGAGTGAACTCGGAAAAGACAATGCAGAAATAACACCTCCCCGTGTCACAGAGAGGTCACGGATGCTCTCTGGAAATCGCACCAAGTGAAATTTCATCATTCGATTCCTTTGTTTTAAAATCGAGGTTAGACCCTTTTCACCCTAATTTAGACCCCCTAAACAAGAATATGAAGTCGGATTGTTGAAATTCCAAATGGATTTTTAGATATATGGAAAACAAGATTCTGGGCACTTCCGAGGCACGTTTTCGGGCACTTTTCGGGGTAGTTTAAATATCTCCCCCTTGGGAACATTCATCCTCGAATGTAGAAGAGACATACAAGACAAGAATAATCATGAATAAATCATCCTTAACATGAATGCAACATTACATTTTAAACATCACTTTCAAAATCCCATTATAAGTGTGAAATCATTATAAATTGCCAACTTAAACATGAATGCTCATGAATGACATAGGGACCGAAATGTAAGAATTAAAGTCACATAGGGGACTTATAATTAGTACCTTAAGCTTGAGAGGAGTGGAAGAGATAATGGTACCACTTTTGCATGTCCGCTTCGGCCTCCCAAATAGCACCCTTCGACTTGTTGGTTCCTCCAAAGGACCTTAACGGATGCGACTTCTTTGTTCCTCAATCTCTTTCTTTTCTATCTAGAATTTCAACCGGAACCTCCTCATAAGTCAATTTATCCTCAACAACACCCACAACATCAAGAGGTATAATAGCATTAGGATCACCAACACATTTTCTCAACATAGAGACATTAAACACCGGATGGACCAAATTCATCTTACTAGGCAACCTCAACTCATAAGCCACCTTGCCAACCCTCCTTATCACCTCACAAGGACCAACATACCTAGGACTCTATTTCCCTTTCATACCAAAACACACCATACCTTTCATTGGAGAAACTTTCAAATAAACCCAATCACACACTCAGAATCCTAGATCTCTTCTTCTCATATCAGCATAGGATTTTTGATAACTTTTGGCTGTCCTTAACATTTCCCTGATCATCTTTTACCTTCTCAAGAGCATCCATAACCAGATCCGGCCACAATAAAGGCACCTCTCCAACCTCAAACCATCCCACCAGTGATCTACAACGTCTCCCATAACGAGCCTCAAATGGAGCCATATCGATGCTAGAGTGATAGCTATTTGTTGTAGGCAAACTCAATCAATGGAAGATGGTCATCCTAACTACCTCTAAGCTCCAAGACACAAGCCCTAAGCATATCCTCAAGTATTTGAATTGTCCTCTCGGTTTGGCCATCCGTTTGAGGACAGAAGGTCGTACTAAGGTAAACTTTGGTTCCAAGACCCCTTTGAAAAGATCTCCAAAAGTGTGGAGTAAATTGTGCACCACGATCCAATATAATGTATAAGGTAACCCCATGCAACCTCACCAACTCATGGATGTACAACCTTGTATATTCTTCAGCCCCATATGTAGTCTTGATGGATAGAAAGTGAGCCGATTTCATCACCCTATCAACCACCACCCATATGGAATCAAAACCTTTTCTAGTCTTGGGCAACCCAACCACGAAATCCATATTAACTACCTCCACTTCCAAGTAGGAATCTCTATGTCTTGGGTTAGGCCACCTGTCCTTTGATGTTCGGCTTTGACTTATTGGCAACTATGGCAACCGAAAATAAACTTGGCAATATCCCTCTTCATGCCTCCCGACCAATACACATCCCTCAAGTCTATATACATTTTGGTGGTACCGGGGTGGATAGAATAAGAGGAATTATGGGCTTCATCAAGAATTTTCTCCCTAAAACCGTCAACACATGGCACACACAACCTACCTTGGTATCTAAGGGCCCCATCTCCCCCTTAGGAGAAAACCTCTATGTTGCCCTCTTTCACCAAGGCCTTCAATTCAAGCAAGGAGGAGTCTAGATCTTGTTTTGCTATCACCTCATCGACCAAAGAAGATTTAGAACCATCAACTACAACAACATCATTACCCATATCTTCCAACCTCACCCCCTAATCTAGCCAACCTATGCACCTCCCTAGCCATCTCCCTTTCACCATCTTCCACATGAGCTAGGCTATCCATGGACACCCGATGCAAAGCATCCACCATAACATTTGCCTTACCCGGATGGCAATGCACACTCATGTCATAGTCCTTTAGGAGTTCTAGCCACCTTCTTTGTATCAAGTTAAGATCTTTTTGAGTGAAGACATATTCAAGGTTGTTATGATCAGTGGAGACATCAACATGCATCCCATACAAATAATGACGCCAAATCTTTGATGTAAACACCATGGCAGCCAATTCAAGATCAAGGGTAGGGTAGTTCTTTTCATGCACTTTGAGTTGTCCAGAAGCATAGGATATGACCTTACCATTTTGCATTAGTACATAACCCAAACCAACTCTAGATGCATCACAATACACAACAAATCCCTCAAGCCCATCTGGTAGTGACAATATAAGAGCAGACACAAGTCTATCTTTCAATGTTTGGAAGCTTTTCTCATATTCATCGGTCCACACAAACTTAACCTTCTTTTGAGTCAATTTTGTCATAGGAGAAGAAATGGAGGAGAACCCATTCACAAACCTTCTATAATAGCCCGCAAGGCCCAAGAAACACCTAATGTCCGACGGGGTCAATGGTCTAGGCCAATTCCTAATCACATCAGTTTTCTTAGGATCCACTTTTATACCATCCCCCGACACTACATGACCCAAGAATGCAACCCCCTTCAACCAAAATTCAGACTTGTCATAATTAGCATACAATCTCTGCTCCCTCAATCCTTGCTACACAACCCTCAAATGGCCTATATGCTCTTCCTTACTATGTGAATAGATCAAAATATCATCAATGAAAACCACAACAAAGGAATTAAGGTAGGGCTTGAAGACCCTATTCATTAGGTCGATGAAGATGGCTGGTGCATTAGTTAATCCAAAGGACATCACCACAAATTTATAGTGCTCATATCTAGTCGGGAAGGTCGTCATGGGAATATCACACTTCCTCACCCTCACTTGATGGTATCCAGACCAAAGATCAATTTTAGAGAAAAAGCTAGCCCCTTGCAATTGGCCAAACAAGTCATCAATTCTTGGAAGAGGATATCTATTCTTTATAGTGACCCTATTGAGTTGCCGGTAGTCAATAGACATTCTAAGTGACCCATCTTTCTTCTTTACAAACAACATCGGTGCACCCCAAGGTGATTGGCTAGGTCTAATAAATCGCTTC
>JAPFFP010057329.1:0-28121 GCA_026153255.1 Solanum medicagineum | reverse complement strand
TGAAGCAACTCATGAACTTTGTTTAGCAACAAGAACTCATGTACTTAGTATTCATATATGTATGTAGATTTGGAGGTGACTATATATAAGAACATATGAACATGTGAAAGAGTGGAGGCATGGCTAGTTGTCATGTTGGAGTAGCTAAATGCCTTTACTTACCGAGGGATCTATGCTTCATGCCAAATGATACGGAATCAAGTAACCTTATATACCTCGTTGTATGACCTCGTTACTACCTTGGAGTGGTTGTCGTTTCCCTCAAATATTTATCTATAGTATATTAAGTAATAAGACTAGTATTAGCAGCAATACAACACTTCTAGGCAGTCCAATACCATAAAAACTAACATCCAGGCAGCAAACATTTATTTAGCGACGCGAAGACATTTCTTCAATATTTTCCCTTATAATCGTATTTTCTAGAAACCATTCTTATGTACATGTCATATATATCTTAATTTAGACCCTTAACAGTCCTGAAACATCCCACAAAGGACAACACATAACAATTCTTCACAACACACAAACCAGCGGCATAATATTACATCCTTTCACCACACTTCGACTTCAACAATCCCAAACTTGTTTTAACTTTACCAAAATTGTATCCAACATTTTTTTACACATAAAACAAGTCTTAAACTAGTCCAAAAATAGTCCCAAAATAGGTGAAAGTCGTGGGACAACATATTACAATTTTCAGCTTCCAAGTTTCTTTTAAGAGTGAAATTACGATGTTGTACAACAACTCATCTTTGTGGACTGTAAAAGTGGTGCAGCAGCTTAATTAAATGACTAACAACCCATATATTGTTAGAATATAAGTATTACTTCATAACAATACTTGAATCAAAGAAAATCCTCCTTGAACAATAAGAAACATTCACAACAATACTTAGGACACATGCTGTCCAGAATTTCCAGCATAACATAATAGCATATAATTCTTGTTTTTCATGAAGAAACCATACCAAATACACAAATATAATTGCTTACCTTTACCTTAATGGTTCATATATTCCTTCAAGAGCCTTAGAGAATTGTATTTTTAGCTTGGTAAAGTAAAATAGATAGAAGACAAGAGTGTTTTGGAAAGCTGAAATATTGTTCAAATGCAAATCCCTTTAGGGGCTGCATTTGATCCGTTTTTAGAGACTTTCTTGGGCATCTTTCTTTTTCAATTTTGACCACATATTTCCACCTATAAATATGCTTGTGATACAGAAGCTGGTCAGCTTGGTAAAGTGGAATAAAGAGTAAGTAAGTGTCTTTTGAAAAAGAAACTGCACACTTCTTTGAAAATCCGAAAACTTGTTTGAATTGGCAATGACTAGAGGGCTGCTCTTATGCTGTTTTTAAGGACTTATTTGAACAAGTTTCTCTTGACATTTTTGCCCACACATGTACAACCAATAATACACTTGTTATACAGCAACTTGTACCTCATAATTTGGCTTAAATGGGTGACACATTTGATGGACCAAGGCTGCCCATTTTCTAGCTTTCTTCCTTCTTATGTCTGGGCCTAATTTAGCAAAGACATTTTGATGTCTTTGAGCCCCTTTTATTATCATGCTTGGATTGAACATATAGTCCATCTATGCTGCTAATACTTAGGCTAAGGTAACACCCTTAATACAGACTTTATTCATAATCAAACTTGGACAAATTCGACGTCGGGCCTCATCCTCGATTAGCTATCAATTTTAAGCTAAGAAAGTAGCTGACTCACCTACTAGATTATTAAGTCATACAATAACCTCAATTCTTTTACTTAGTTTGGGGCTAATCTATCCTCAATTTAACACCAACACATATATACCCTCGACCCTCTTAAGCATTTAAACTCACATATCGCCCATTAACACGAGATTCAAGCACTTTCAAGAATTGACACTAATTTGACCAAACCATAACATGATTCATTTACGTAGCATTAGTACATGTAAAATGTAGGGTGTTACAACATAAACACCAGAGTTGTGATATCGTTTACTAAGTAGTTTGCGGTTTAGACCTCATGTAGTTTACACATTGGCTACTGTGAATATGGGGCTGCTGAAGTTTTCTCTTGATTGCTGCAACATGTTTTTTTTGGGTGCAACAACTTCTGTTTTTTGATGAATATGGTTCTGGCTCCTTTTTCCAGTAGTATTTTAGCATCTAGTGTCGCAATGATAAGCAAATCTTGCTACAATAAAAGCTTTCAATGTTCCTATTTTGTTTTAGGTTATTCAAAATCATCCATGGCGTTCAACTTGAATGTTCTGCTTGTGATGATTTGGTCATGTTTGGGTCTTAAATCACCTGTAAGGTTGGTTTGGGCAGTTTTTCGGCTTAGTGCCTTACCCTTTGGGTTGTCTCTTCTTTTCTAGTTTTGTAGGCCTTGTCTTCTTCATGAACTATCCCATGCATTTGTCCCTTTTTATCATGATGCCATTGCGAAGATGACTCATTGGATATGATCATTTCAAAGTCATTGAGATTTTTTACAGAATTTGAATAAAGATCATATAATATATAATTGATTTTGGGGATTTGATTATTTAGTTAGCTTCATGTATTATGGGGTAACCATTTCGTGGGGATCTCACGTCTTCTTTTCAACAATTTTGCACCCCCTACAACACAATGTTAGAAGTTCCGCCTATAATCAAATAATAGCATGAAAAAAGACTGATATCTACAGTTAAATGGTTGAAATGGAAAAGTGCTATCAAAAAGTCATGTATGGGAACGATGCGTATCTTTGGCATAATGCAGGACTTATTTCATATTTTTTCCAAGAAGCATTACATAATTATTGTTGGTGAAATATGCTAAATTAAATTCAAAAGAAAGAGTTAAATTCAAAATGTACCAAATTAAAGCTAAAAACAATACATCATACTCCATCCCATTTTGTATGGTGTGTTTGACCAGAATGGACTTTTAGTTGTTATTTTAACTTATCAAGTGAATTGGAAGTAGTTAAAGAAAAGAAACAAATTAATAGTCGAAAACTAAAGTTAGTGTACACCTGAAAACATATCACAAAATTAGATTACTTAAAGCATCGGTGGCAGCTAACATCACTCATATAAATTGCTATTGGAGGGAGTGTTAGCCTTGATATTTGAGCAAATGGGAGACTTTGCCATTTTATTTTTCAGAACATGGCATACAATGGTCATTTTGTAACAGTAGCCAAGTGATTATAGAGGACAAAAATGAAAAATGGGATAGACTATACCAACCACAAAGTAATAAAGATGCCTACATAGATCATATAACATAAATAGTTCCCAAGGCGTAGGGCACAAAATAGATACTCACATCTACATCTGATAAGTGTCCGGCCATTATTCTCAGAGGTTGTATCCTGTCCATAGACCAGATCCGCTCATGTGAAAGAACTCGCAAAATTGTGTCCAACTGGACTAAACCAAACATATATCTGCCAATTGTGACAACTCTTATCTACCATGAGCAAGAACCAATTTATCTTCAACGACAAACTAATAACTTATCATGCCAGTTGGTAGCTTCTATAAGCCCAACAACATAAAAAGGACAAGTTACTTCTGATATATCAAGTAAGACAAATATGTAAAATTGCTGCTTCTTTTTTTCTAGAGAAAAGAGGGTAGTTAGCAGTCACCTAGTAAAAACAATATTAAGCATCCACTGGCAAACATGGTATAAAGACTGGCACATAACATCTAAGAACCCTACCATCATACATAATTAACAACGCGCCAAAATACATTAACTTGGGCAGTTTTTTATATGAAAACCAAATAGGTGAGTTACTTAAAGAGATTGCAAATATATTACCACATTTATATCCAAAATAAATCATTAATTAAAATAATTACAAATTAGCAACCTACCTGAACATCCCATACGTGGTAATTGTGGCCTTTGTAGCAAGCAAGATTACCATTTAAGCTTGTGCTCCACAAGCGAACTGCATAGAAATGATTTTGAGTTGGCAGCAGTGGTATTTGCACTTAAGATTTGGCACCACTACTTGTATGGACTGCATGTAGACGTGTTCACTAATCACAAGAGCATGCAATACGTATTCAACTAGAAAGAGCTCAACCTAATGAAGAGGAGATTGATAGAGTTGCTTAAGGATTTTGACATGAGCATTCTCTACAACCAGGTAAAGCTAACATTGTTGTGGGTGCTCTTAGCAAGTTTTCAATGGGTAGTACAACCCGTGTTGAGGAAGGAAAGAAAGAGTTGGAAGTGCATAGATTGGCCCGATTAGGAGTTCAACTTCAAGAGTCTAACGAAGGTGGATGTCACGACCCAGACCTAGGGTCTAGGAGTGACATAGTGAATTGGAACTCGAGAGTCCCCAAACAAGCCTCAAAGTATACATATTCACATCATCAGTTCTGAGGTGTATCTGAAGAGTAAATACATAGATCTAAGGGATGGAAAAGCAGGACACACGCTATGGGGATGTCATAGGCAGAGGAAGTAACATGGATCCACATAACACATAGCACATATATACTAAGGGGCGGGTAAGTATGACTCACTCTATGGGGACAATTCAGGACTTAGGATCTTTCACATCATAACATATAACCATATCATAAAGCTCATAACTAATCCATATAACGATAACCAATAGATAGCTATATCCATAAGCATAATCCCGAAATACAACACTTAGCATGTAAATGTAAAGCATTTTACAAGATGTCCAACAATATCTCTAGTAATAAGATAGAACGGGAGCTAAGATATACCCAAGGCTCACCCTAAAAGTAAATAACATAAATAAAACACCATAGGTAGAGGAATGGTGGTTTGTCCTTGGAAGATAGGACTCACCACAACAAGAAAATCTCAAGATTCAAGTTAGGTGTCGTACGGTACATGAATGTACTCCTCGGTCCCTACATGGTTAGATCATGTGGGCAAAAGTATGTGTTAATACGTTTGAATGTAGTAAGTACGCAGGCATGTAATGCATATGATTTACCAAATATGCATTCAATGTTAGATGACAAGGGCACATAATATAGAAGGAGATATATAGCAAGAGATATAGTATATGATATGCCATGAAATCAATGATGCATGAAATGCACAAATGCTCATATATAGTAGGGATAAACTATAACCGATAAATCAAACTCATGCGAGCTATTACATGAGTTAGTCCGATGAAGACCTCCCATCAGTAGGAGAGGATTACTTGCAAAGGGTAACCTACATCACACCTTACGACCTAGTCATTTCAGTGGATAAACACCTTCTTTACGACCCAGTCATTTTAGATGGATTTTTCCAATATCATATCATATCATTAAATGAATAACCATCCCTTACGACCCGGTCATTTTTGTAATGGCTACTATTCCTATGCTGGCACATAGTTCAAGAAAAGGGAGAGGGCCCTTGGAGATAGCCCTGACGCCCCGATACATAGGTACTAAGTCAATACATCCGCTGAGAATACTTATACATATACATTCTTTCAAAAGAGGTAATAGTTATTCCAAATCATTTCAATGAACATTTAGTCCTAAAAGCCATACATTCTTCATTATCATTCATTTATGGGAGAAAAAGCCAAATCATAACTCAATATCATATTTCTCATGCATAGGAATAGCTCATTCATTAAACAATATGGTGCAAGCACCCAATATGCTCAAGGAGCCAACATCAATAGATATTTAGGTGATCACATTCTTTTGATAACCAATATATGAGCTTAACTCACCGAAATCATTTTCACAAAAACATATGTGAGCTTAACCCACTGATAATTTCATAAAAACTAATGCTCATGAATGCATATGCCATGAATGATATGTGAATAGCATTGGGCAATATAGATTCAATCTTAAATCAACAGTTCAATATGAAGTTCAAGTAAACCCATAAGTAAATCCACCTTCAAATCACAATTTAGAATACCCATGATCAAATAAACTTTAAAGGGACAATGTATATTCAAATCTTCATAATAATCATGTAATTAAACATATTAGGGCTTAAATCAACTTAATATCAACAATAAAGCATATCCCATACTTCAATTGACTTTAATAACCAATAATTCTTAAAACTCATATTCAATGTAAGCTAAAGTTACATAAATCAAGTGTAAAAAGAGTTTGGTATTTTTGGTTGAAAGGGACCAAGAATCAATTCCACATACTTCAGCTAATGAAGAAGTTTCAAGAAGAAATTTGAAGAAGGATGAGCCTTCCCTTGACTCCAAAGCTTAGATTCACAAGATTCCTTTGAGAGAGTGTTCTTAAGAAGGTTCAATATAATTATAAGTGTGAGGAAAGGATTTTAATGGAGTAAAGTATAGGTCATTAGAAAGTCCTTAGGTAGCATATAAGGTCACAAATGACCCTTCGAATCAACCAAAATCACGAAAATTCCATTAATGAAAAGAGTTGAAAAATTGAATATTTTCATCTTAAGGGGGACCATATAGTCTGTGACATGCCATACAGACCGTATACATGTCCGTGATCCAACACTTGGAAAAAATTTCACTTGATGAATGTCTGAAACAGTAATCCCATACATCAAAAAAAATTTCAACATAGCAACCATACGGAGGGTGATATGGATCGTACCAAGACACACGGTCCGTGTGCTCCCTCTATTCCACCTTCCTTAGCAAATTTTTTCCATGATGAAGTTCCAAGATGGTGATTCAATACTTAGAAAACATTTCACTCCAGAAGACACATGGGGAGGTATACGGGCACCACCACCCCATAAGGACCGTATACTTGGCCGTCCCACTTTACTTGGTCCCAAAACTATGGAATTTCAAGACTAAGGCTACCACACAGCCCTCTACACAGTCCGTGAAGCCTCACACGACCCATGTGGGGTCCATGTGTGGCATGCCTTATTCCCAAAAGTCCATGATTAAGCTCTAGCACCCCACACAAGGCCAAGGGTCACTCCAAGGAGACTCCACATGGTCTGTATAGCCTTACACGGACTGTGAGGGCTCCCATGGAGCATCACCTTGGTCCTAAACTTTTCGAAACCAAAACTTCCAAGCTCCATTGGGGTCGTAAAACATCCGGGTCCTTACATCATCTCCTCCTTGGGAACATTCGTCCTCGAATATGCTAGAACAAAGCTTGAAAGACTTAACTTCAAACATGAAACATTCAATCACAAGATACAATGCATTTTCATCACTTTAAAATCATAAAGTCATTAAACTTATATTAAAACATATTCAAATCATTCAGAACTTCATAAAAATTATTTTGGTACACATGTACGCAGGTCATATGAAGAAACTCAAGAATGAAAGAACTAAGACCACTTGGAAAAGGAAAAATCTAATACCTTATGCTTGAGTAGATTGGAAAAAATGGCGATATTATTTCATCATGTCCAACTTCGCCTCCCATGTAGCGCTCTCCACAGGTTGATTTCTCCAAAGCACCTTATCCGAAGCCAATCCTTGTTACAAAGCCGTTTCACTTGCCTATCCAAAACTTCAACTGGATTCTCCTTGTAAGACAAATTCTCCTCTACCTCAACACCTTCTAATGGCATAATAGTACTAGGATCACCGACGAACTTTCTCAACATAGAAACATGGAAGACCGAGTGAATAAAACTTAAATTCGGAGGCAACTCCAACCTATAAGCCACATTCCCAATCCGCTCAACAATCTCATCAGGGCTATATACCAGGTAATTAGCTTTCCCTTTTTTCCAAACTGTATCACACCCTTCATTTGTGAGACTTTCACATACATCCAATCACAAACATGAAACCCAAGATCCCTTCTCCTAACATTCAAATCAGACTTTTGGCGACTTTGGGCCATCTTCAGTCTTTCTCTAATCAACTTCACCTTCCTCATACCCTCCAATACCAAATTCAGGCCAATCAAAGTTGTCTCTCCCAATCTTACCACCCCTCGGAGACCTACATCTTGTACCATACAAAGCCTCAAACGGTGCCATAGGAATGCTAGAATGAAAGCTATTATTATAAGCAAACTCAATGAGTGGTAGATGATCGTCCTAATTACCTTTGAATTCCAACACACAAGTCCTCAACATGTCTTCCAAAGTTTGAATTATCCTATTGGCTTATCCATCGGTTTGAGGATGAAAAGTTGTGGTCAACTTTACCCTAGTGTAAAGTCCCTTTTGAAACGACTGTCACGACCCAAGCCTTGGGCCTAGACATGACACGGCAAATGGGAACCCGAAGGGACCCTAAACAAGCCTCTTAGCATATGAATCCCACATCCTTGGTCGCGGAAGCAAAATAAATAATAATAAGAGATATAATAGAAAGGGGAAGTGGGACTAAGGGAAATTTTGATATTCATAAAAACATAAAAAAAGTCAAGCTCACAGCATAAGTACATCATAATATCTAACAACACCTCTAACATGGAATGGAGCGAGGGCCAAGACACTTTCTGGGCTCACCCTCATAATAACAAGTGTTCAACATAAAGAAGTCTCAAATAGCAAGAGTAATGTAGATAATGTCCTCTAACTTGAGGACTCATTAAAGCTTATCTCCAAAGTTTCAACTAGTCATGTGGAGGATGATCAAAAGGTGCTCTGGTCCCTACATGGTTATATCGTGTAGGCATAGAGTATGCATTAGTACTTTTAAATGTACTAAGTATGTGGGATGCAATGCAACAAAACATAAGCTAATATAGTCAAAATGCATAATCATAGGCAATAGATATATAATCTCAATATGGCATGCATGATCAATGCTCACAATAAAACATGCTTTAAATCATTCATCTTGCATAATATATATATATATAGCATGCACATGTGGGGAGTGACCTCAACCGACATAGACCAAGTAGCTAAAACTTGGAATCCAAGGCATGACACTCCCTCGGTAAGGTGGATGGGAGTGACACCCCCTAGCTAGGTGCGGTCTACTTGCTAAGGCAACCCAAATATGATAACATGACTAGATGTATCCACTTGTATAACAAGGGCAATAATCGTAATCCTATGGTGGCACATAGTTTAGAGACTAAAGACTTTAAATAAGGACCCCTTAAGTCGAGCCCCCATCTTAAGCCTCAATCGGTGCTAAGTCAAATCCCATGGAATACTTGAAATAATCACAACTTGTATAGCTTGGAAGAAACATGGAAACATGAGATGAGTAGCTATTGAAACATGCTTGGCCTCTATTAGTGAGCCTAACTTGAATATGAGAGTAGATCATATAATCATATATGACCCCTTGCTTTAACATGAATGGCTCACAAGAGGTAAAAATCTTTAAATAGGACTTACCTTGATACTTGTAAAATCATAGATACTTTTCATGAATGCAATACATGCTTGAAAGCCCTCAATCATCATTAAGCCACTTGACTTGTAAATCATGAAATGGATCATCAATAACTCGAGAATTCTTGACTTGACATTTTATCAAACACATAGTGGGTTCATAATACTTGTTTAAAATCATGCAATTCAAGAGTGGAATAAGATGAGTAAACTTAATGCAAAACAACTCACGAATATGTAGTAAAACCCTCACGTAGGGTACCTTGAAATCCATCATAAAAGACCATAATAGTTCACAGTTTCATAGCTCAAAACATGTATAGTCTCAATGGACAAGATCAATTCATGGTACAAGTTTAGAATAGATTGTTATGCATAATCAATAAATATTTCATAAAATGCCAGCATACTTTATGCTCATAATTCATAATAAAAGATACTCATAGGTAATACAACTTGAAAACATGCAATTTTCATGAAAAGGGAAGGTTGGGTTCCATGGGTGAAAGGGACTCAATGGATGAAACCCACATAACTTAAACCTTGAATTCTTTGAGGTGAACTTGAAGTAGTCTTACAGCTTGAAATGAATCCTTAAGTTCCAAAGTTGAGCTTGAGAACCATAGATTTGAATGAGAGAATTAATAGAGTCTTAGAGGGGTTTGAGAGAGGGTCTTGTGAGATATAGAGTTGAAAAATGGCTAAGTATGGGTAATTTCACGTTTGAATGGGCATAGAGTTATGACCCTAATTCCCTTAAGAGCATAATAAAAGACTAAGGAAAATATTGTACAGGTTCGCGTCCAGTCCGCGATGCGGACTAAACGCAAAGGAGGAAATTGCACTGCTCCAGGTCCCTGGCGCATTGCGGCCAGGGCGCGGATGCTCTCTGGAAATTGAAAACTAGCAAAAATTATTTTTCACTATGGGTCCTCTAAAATCTGGGTTATGCCCATTTCCCACTCAATTTTGCCCCAAATTAAGAATATGAAGTCGGATTTTGGATATCACATACGGATTTTGAGATATATGGGAATTACGATTATGAGCATTCTGAAGCACATTTTGGGGTGTTTCATAGTCATAATTGTGTAATAACCCATATCATAAATCTCATAAAATACTTTGATCATGATTGCTTATGCCATGAGAAATGAAGGAATAACATGGGTTCTTGGAATTCATACATAAAACATCTTACTAAGATGAAATCATACTTAATGCATAAAAAAATCAACAATTGAAACATACTTGTAATTACCCATGCAAAATTCATTACAAAATCTATGTGAATTAACATAATAAGACTTAAATCATGTTAAAATTATCAATAACCATAACTTAATTTTTATCAAATTGAAAGCAATAACAAAACTCACTTGCAAATCACACTTTAAAATCATAAAGTTGAAGAAATATATTTTGGTGCTTCATGATTGGAAGGGAATCATGAATGAAACCAATAGGAACATTAATATGAATTATACTTGAAGTTGAAGCATTGTCGAATTCGTTAGCTTTAATCCTCAAAGCTTGGCTTGAATGGAGTTCAGGAAATTTGAATTCTAGAGATTAAGTGTTAGAATAAGATTGAAGAAAATACAATAGGCTAAGGAATGATTTAGGGGCTTAACGAAAGGCATAAAAGTCATAAAAGACCAAAGGTTTAGTGCAAAGTTCCAAAATACCATCAACGAAATAGGGTAAAAATTTGACGAGGTCCACTACATGGCACCATAAACGGCCCATGGTGTGCACTATAAACTATAGAGGGCTCTGTTATGGTTCAATTGGAGATAATTAAGATGGCCTTAGGAAGTCCCCTTCAGGGAACCATTGCATGAACCCCCTTCAGGCTGAGGTATTCACCACACCCATGAAGGGGTTACTGGTAGGGAGCCCTCCACGAGGCACTCCACGACTTTTGGTGTGCACCACGGGTTGTGGTGTGCTCCATAATGGGAACACCCTCAAGGAATCCTCAAGTCTTAGAAAAACATGGGCTTTTCAGAGCTAAGGTTCACTCCAAGACATCCTATACGGTTCGTTGAGTGCACCATGGGCCATGTAGGGTTCCTTAAAGGTGATCCTTGGCCAAAATGTCCTGGAAATGGATTTTTTAATGCATAGTTAAGGCCTCTCGAGGTTGGGTCCTTACATAAATTTTAGGGGAAATTATCACTAAAACAAAGTAGTAAAAGCAACTACCAAGAGAGTTTTAAGTAGTTTCTAGGGACGATAAATGGAGACATAAGTAGTAATTGGTATGGGTATTTAAAAATATTCCAAGGATGATAGATGTATATGGGTAGGGCAGGTGGATGTAACATTTGATCAAGGTTATTTCAAACTCAAGATCTACTTTCCACAATAACTTTCTCAAGCTAATATGAGTTCAATACATAACATGGCAACCTTAGCAAAAATCACCTATCTCAAGGAGAATTCATTAATTCAACACATTAATGGTTATTCAGTATTTAACCTCACTTCATGCAGACTTTTCAAGCATACATCAAGATCCTAATCTAGGACTAAGTTTGGTTCTACCTCCTATTTTTTATGAAGAGAATGAATCTTTTTCTCGAAGGATCAGAAAAAATGGGTCCGGATCTCCTGCAGCAACCTTAATCCATATATAAAAATATGGTTAAATAACAAAACCCAGAAGGATTCCTCAATAACTCATGTAAAGTCAAGCACCCAACAACTAATTACTACATAATGGTCTATATATCCCCTAGAAGTATTGGGGTTTTGACTAATCATCAACTAGAACATGGATAATTTACCAAATAGATTCTCTTTTATTGAATTAGTCTTCAAGAATAAGAAATCTAGAAGGAATCAGCAAAAGTTTAGCAAAGCCCTTATCTCCAATGAAGATTTTGTCTTTTGCCCCGTACTGTCTCTACAAAATAAAAAGAAAACTACTCAGTAATAAAAATTGTTACTCCTAACCAAATGTACTACTCACTATAAGAAAAATGTACTATTATTAACCCTACCACTGTTCCATCCTCTCTTCTTTCCTTCGAAAATATGCAAGCCCCTGAAATATTTATACACTGCACTAATGTACACAATATCTTCCTCAAAATTCCAATTGACGATGTTACTTGATCTCACCGATCAAGTCAGCGATTAGCATAATGTTCCTTCATCCTCGTAGACTGCTCCTCTTAACTAAACATGATGTGGAAATTTGGTGAGCTCAATCGCGCTCGCCAATCTGGTTGGTTATATACCTTTAAGACCTTGAGTTCTCCCTTTAACCAGTGACTCCAATCCAAGTTTGTATCCAATTATGCAAGTTAAGTCAAGCTCACAACAAAGTTGACGACTCGCCAAATCTTCCTATTGATGTCCCTTTCTCTCCAGTTAACTTGCTTCTATTTCTGGTGATCTTTTGGCAAGGTCTGGGGTACTTTGGTGACTCACCAAGTACCCTTAATGATGCTTAGTGTCTCATACTTCATTGTTTGCTCATTTTAAACCTCCTTTTGTATGTTTATGTTCTATGTGCTCATCAATTTTCACCTTGCAACAAAAACAACAATTTATGTTAGTTTATAGCACAAACAAAGGCATCAAGTATACTTTTTATGCATAATTCAAGTCCTAAATAAGTGAAAATTCACCACTCATCAAGTGCCAAGTTATCTTTTTTCACTCCTTTCCTAGCTACTAAGTTTGATATGAGTCTAAATTTTAATGGAACCCCTTTCAACCTATACTCCCATGCATGAGTCGATTAAACCCAAAGAGACTATCAGGGTTGTCTTGTGTCAGTGTTGCATAAAGACATTATTTGTCATCTTGATGATTTTAAGATGGTTGATTTTGATGTTATTCTTGGGATGGATTGGTTACATGCTTCTTATGCTTTCATAAATTGTAGGACCCGTAAGGTCAAATTCCAAGTCACGAACGAGCCTATTCTTAAATGGGTGGGTAATGACTCAGTGTTCAAAGCTTGATTCATCTCCTATCTTAAATCTTGAAAACTAGTTTCCAAGAGGTGTATCTACCATATAGTAAGGGTTAGGGATATCAATTCCGAGTCTCCTACCCTTGAGTTAGTTCCTATAGTGAATGAGTTTCTGAATGTCTTTACCAAAGATATGCCTGGTATTCCCCCTAAAAATGAAGTAGCATTTAGCATAGATCTTCTTCCTTATACACAACCTATCTCCATTCCTTCCTATCGAATGGCCCCAGCGGAGTTAAAGGAGTTGAAGGACCAGTTGAAAGACTTATTGGAAAAGGGTTTTATTAGTCCAAGCATTTCATTATAGGGTGCTCCTATATTGTCTTTGAAGAAGAAAGATGGATCACTTCAAATGTGTGTAGACTATAAATAATTGAACAAGATGATAGTAAATAATAAGTATCCACCACCGAGGATAGATGATTTGTTTGATCAGTTGCAAGGGGCTACTTATTTCTCCAAAATTAATATTCATTTTGTTATCATCAATTAAAGGTGACGGAGTGTGATATTCTCAAAATGCATATCCAGACAAGGTATGGTCACTTTGAGTTTGTAGTGAAGTCCTATCGGCTGACCAATGTCCCCATGGTGTATATGGACCTTATGAATCAGGTTTTCAAGCCTTACATTTATATGTTTGTAGTGGTTTTCATAGATGATATGTTGATTTAATCTACTAGTGATGAAGATGATCTTGACTAAGCAACACATCCTTTTTGAAGGTTAAAGAGGTGGTAGTCAAGATATATAGTCTAACCGAGGTTGGGATCGAACCGACAGGGAATATGGTAGACTTAGAGTGAGTTCAAGCAATTCAAGTTGATTAACCTACTTATCTCCCAAAAATGGGTGGTTTTATAAAAGTGTGAAAGAAATCCTAAGCTAAGATAAGTATATGAAATCAATAAGAAGAATAACTAGGGCATTGTGATCCCCATGATTCCCTAACTTGGTATTACCAGATAATTGAATTCTTTTCTAGTGTAACATGCAAAACAGTATATTATGTTTACCAAAGCCTTTGATCTAGGAGAGAGGTAAATTTTACTGCGTAATTTGATCCATCCCCACTGTGTGACATTACTAACCTTTACCTATTGTCCTAGTACAACCTCCCCTTGATCTAGTTTGGTTAATTAGACGAGAAACATCAATCTAATCCTATTAATTAATCTCTTTCCATATTCATTACTACCTTGATCCAGTAAGTAACACTAGGCGAGTTCTAACATTGGCCACGATAAAAAAGAAATCAAAACAAAGATAATTAATTAATATATGCATGCACGCTTTCTGAGAATTACAAATTATCTAGTTTTACCTAGTTAGTTCTTCATGGTTCCCACAACCCTAGTTGTAAATTTAGATACTCATATTTAGTGTAGACATAAGAATCATGATATAGAATATCATAATTAAGAACTTACACGAATGAAATAAGAAGAAGAAATCCAAGCTCTTCAATGAAAATCACAAGTATGAATTAAGAATTCTAAGTGTCTCACCATCTTTCTCACTTTTTCTAATTGTTACACACTGTTCTCTATGGTTGCCTAGGAAAAATAACCTAAAAAACTTATTTATACTATTCAAAATACAAAGCCAAATCAAAATAGAAGAATTAGGTCGACAGGCACTAGGGGCATCTTAAGGGGCTGTATAAAGTTCTATGGCCCGTAATTGGGGCTTCGTGGATTCCATCTACAAATATGGGGTTGACTTCTACCAGACCTATCTACGAGACACATAAAGTTTTATGGCCCGTGGAGGGTTTCCTCTGATGACTTTCTAGCAACTCGCCACTTTCTGATCCTTAGGGTACGACACCTTATCTAAGACTCTTACAATGTTTTATGGCATGTCTGCATGTTCGTAGATTCAACTTCAGAAAATCTCCCCTTCACCGGATCTTTCTACGAAACCTAATCTATGTCCCTTAAAAACTTCCACGGCCTATAAAAGGTGTCATAGAAATGCAAACACTTTAATTTCTACACACTTAGCCAAAAAATTATGCCAACCCTATAATCCCGTAAAACAAACATTAAAACACATCAAATCTACCAACATTGTAATGGGAACACAGAAAATTCAAAGTTTTAAGCATCAAAAGTGTTGTATTATAAAAGAACATCAACAGCCTCAACTTAAAATTATTGCTTGTGCTAAAGCGACAGACTCAATCTACATAAGAAGTACAATAACACACAGACCTTAATCTAATGGGACACATCATCTCAAACTCAAACACAGATACCTACACCACTCATAAATCCATATCAGATAGCTATCACATAAACCAATGCAGATCAATACAAGTGATAGTGCAACAATGACAAGCAAGGCAATCATCAATAAGCAACAATCACCGAGTTAATCTAAACCAATAGTGCAATACAAGTGCCCTCACAGAAAGAAGTCTCATATCCCACTCATGATGATATTTTCAGATTCAATGCTTGGGACTATACAAAATCACTCACTCTCACAAAAGATAATCAAATATCATGTTTAATACCACATGATTATCTTTATACTCATGACTATGACCTTCGACTACTTGGACTAGGATCACTACAAGACTTTATTGGCTTGTAACGTAGGCTCAGGGGTTTTGGTGTGATGTTTTGGGAACATAGTGACTAAAGGCCCTCCTTGACACTGCATTTTTCTACACTTTTGCCCTATCAACACTGTCATTTTGATTTATTCGCCCTTCTCCTATTTCAAGCTTTTCTAGGTGCCTTACTATCATCTTATTGCTCTTTGCCCTTTGTTTTCACATAATTTTTCTTTTTGGCTCATTGATTAGGCATCTATTCATTTTCCTTGCACCCAGAACACATTTTTATCCCATTTTCCATGTATCACTAGATTCTGCCTCATTTTGTGTGATTACCCTTACACCAGCTATCCTCAACTTAGGTTTTTGGCCTGAGTCGAGGTGCACAATATCCAATCTATGAAGAAGGGACACTTTTGGTAGCCACCCTCAACCTAAGCTTTTTGCCTCAGTCATAGTGCACAATATTTAAGGAAAGACCAAGGCTAATTTCAGAATTTTACATTTAACAAGGCTAGGTAACTTAGGTTTTATAAAGAAAGGGTACATGCAAGGATCAAACATTGGGATCAAGGGATACTTTACATATTTGGTTGGTTATCTAGGCTAAGTGACTAATGTGAACAATAACCTGAGATCCTTTCCTAACCAACTAACCTACAGTCTAAGTCAAAGTAACAGGGCAAGTTCTGAACTGAAACACAACATATGAATATATCAAAGAGAGCTCACACATACATGGCATTGATTACCCTATTAATAAAGACTCTCAGATCATGTTTTTCATCATAATTTATCTTTACTTATCAGAACAAGCACTATCAAACAATCAAACATACATGGTTTCTATCAAGACTAACTAACAAAATTTTTGGTGGGTAACATTTTTCACACAAAAAAAAAAAACATATGCAATAAAAATCAGTACTACATGCTACAGATACTACCTACACATCCTAAACATGCTAATTCAATAGAAAGTAAATATCCTTTGGGGGAAAAGAACACAGGCAAGAAAACCCCTAGGCTTCAAAATTTTGGATTGTTATAGGCCAAGGTTACTCAGAAAACTTCACTGAGGCCTACAACTGCCCACACCCAATCAAAAATATTTGCATTGTCCTCAATGCAAAAAATGAAACAGTAAAGCACAGGGGTCAAAAAGGACATACCTAGGTGCCTAAGCACCGGTCTCTGGCTGAGTCTGACCACCCTCAAACTGCCTGGTGGCTACCTTAGTAGTAGGAGTATGTCCAGAGGATCCAATACCCCTCACTCTCTTTATCTCACAAGCTTGCTGCATCTTCTCATCCCATGTCGAGTGTATCTTGGCTTGCTCGTACTCCTGCTCCTCTATCAACCCCCTCTCTATAGTCTCACTATACTAGGATCATCAACACATGGCCTCTTCTCGAGGGAAGTGAATAATGTATCCTTTGGAGAAAATAAGTCTACAACTGGCTCTGTGGGATTGGCCGATGTGAACATAAATGGTGTTGCTAATGTTGCTGTCATATTGGCCCGGAGTTGTTGGATCTCCATCTGAATGGTCATCACATCTACATGTCATGCTAAGTTGAGGCTCTGCTTACTCGCTGCTCAAATGCATCAATGTGGCTTATCCACGAGTGTAAGTCTCTCCTAAATAGCGTCCACCGTGAATGCATGCTTGCGAGCCTCAACCTCTGAAATGGCCTGGCGGACCCAAGGCTTAGTGTGTTGTAGCAACTGAGTCAGTTGTGACCTATATAGGCTTGCCTTTACGCTATGGCCTGAATAGAAGCCGCTGACACATAGAACATGCCAGCAGGTGTTGTCAGTGTAGGCATGGCCTTTGGGCAGTAGTAGTAATCATAGGTCCCTTCTTCATATAAGCCTCAGTCTATGGGTGCTCCTCAATAGTAGGAGTAGCAGCAGTGGTAGTAGATGGAGGCTTAGGCGGTGGCACAACAGCGAACATCTCTTGCATCTAAACAAGAGGGCGCGGTGCTCACTAGAGGGCCACTATATTATCATCAGCCTTTATCAAGTTGGCATGTAGAGTCCGCTGAACCTCGATCAATGAGTCCAAGTAAAGAAATACCTCTCCTCGTGACTCTATACAGAGTCTATAAATCATGGGAAGGGGATAGAGGTGGACCTCTTCAGGCTGCCTTATGTATCTTCTCCATAATCAGGAGGGTCGAGTCGATCTCATAGCTAGCTAAGATGCTGGCAACCAATACTGCATGGACTAATATCAGTGTGTTATCTACAACTGTGGGCCGAATTTGTGATCTCAGTACAGCCCACCAAAATTTATCGATGAAGCTAAGTGTGGACTTCATGATAGGTTCTGACGAAGATGTTATCCGCTCAGGATCTGGGCCCTGCTTTGTGATTAGGTCAACAACCGATCTCATCAAACTAGCCTTGCAGGCTAGGTCTCTCACAAGGTCCTTCCCTTGAGTCTGCCCCAATCTTCTGTTGAACTCTTTTGTAGACCTGGGGGCTGGGAACTCTAGCCCAAATAACATCCAGTGGATAGTAGTCTCAGATATATCCACCTGTCGACCCCTCACCCTAATATATGTCAATCGGGGCTGAGTAAGGGACTTCGTCCCCTTGGGGAGAGAGCTGAGAATGGTGGTGGCGTGTAATGCAAAGAGCTCCTAAACCATGGTTGGGGAGTACTTCCCGGACGGTCCTACCAACCACTGGAGCCTGTATCTGGTGATGGTGTCTTGTAGGCCTGAGAAACTATCTAATTCTGAAGTGATAATACGGGGCTCCTCAAAAATTGAACAAGCTAATCAGCCAGCTTATTCTTCTGTATACCCTCCCAGTAGATGGCTTACATGCCCTTAACGCACCACCAGCTAGATAGAGCATTCAGAGATAAGGGTGATGCCTAAGATACTGTTGAAGACTCTGTCTCTAACTCGTTGTCAGATCCTGACTCGAACTCCTCTCTGGAGAGAGTTATCTTTGAGAGTTGTTATCCTTGTCGCTTCCCTCTTCAGATTGGGAATAATAGACGACGATAGCCTGAGCTTGGGCTGCCTGGCATGTCTAGTGGTAGACCGTGTCTATGGTCCCTCAACGTCCGGGTTAGGCTGGACATCGAGCTCCTCTAGTGATCCACTAGCTCGGTGGTGCCCTGATCCTTCGAGGGCTCATCTCGTAGTCACCACTTCATGGCCCGTATCTCATCCTTCCAAGCTTTTAGGTCCATAGTATGTGAAAATTAAAAAACTCTATTACCTGTGGGAGGGCAAAAGCTAAGGAAGGATGTTTCCAAGGGCTGGAGCCAGAAACAAACATATTTTGCAAACACGATTAGCCTCATAAGTGAAGGAATGAAAAAACAAAACATTTCTAAAATGGCTACAGATAGGTCTACGAAGGCCCTTCTACGGGCGGTAGTGAAAACTATGATCCATAGAAGGCCCTCGTAGAAATAAAGTGCATTAATTTTAACTACTGGAATTCTACCTATGAGACTAGGTACTACTCGTAGAATATTCCACGAGATGTAGACTGAGTCGTAGATGTGTTCTAATTTTGAATTTTTACAGGAAGGGACCTACGAGACCTATCTACGAGTCGTACATTAAACTACAATCTATAGAAGGTCTCATCTGATAGATCCCAGAAACTTCAAGTGTCTAGAATTTAAAATGAGGGGCAAATACGGCTCGTGAAAGATTCCACAAGCCATAGAAGACCCTCGTAATATGAAATATTTAGAAATCTGGGTTTCCAAGTCTATCAACAGGTCCCTGAAACAACATGTTCAACATTCAAAATCAACACCGAAGCAACACATTATGCACCCCCACATGAATTCACTAATTCCTGACACCCCACATGCAACGAGTATAATACCCCATTGATTTTTGTTTTACATGCTTATTTAGCAATCCAACACCATTTAATTGTTTAGACATTAAGGCTTACACATGTAATCACACATCATTTTTCAATCCATGTATGCTATTCAATTCAAACGACATGTGAAGACACGATTTTCACATAATAGCATTCAAACACAATGACCACGTACACTAGTTTCTGGCATTTAATACTATTTCACAACGATGGCAACACTTCATTCAAAATTACACACTAAGCACATACAAAGGCGATCATGAGTTCAAACACATACCATTGAACCAACGTACACATCAATTCATTATGATCTAATCACATCAATTTGGTATTCAAAAGATTTTAGGGCCAAGCATTTATCAAATTTGAGCAAAAAGACGTGAAAATTAAAGGAGGATCCGAGAAGGGGAAAACCCTAGGTCACTGGAGTTGTGGTCGAAACACTTGTCAGAAAGGGGAGATGGTAGCTGGATGGTGATTGAAAAACTAGGGTAGGGGGTTGTATTTTGGAAATTTTTTATGAAAAGTGGGGGTCAAAATTTTTTACACATTGACCGGGTCGGCAGAAATAATTGGGCTTGGGCTTCTACAAAACCCTGATTATGGGCCATAGAGATTTTACAGCCCGTAGATCTCGGTCTCGTAGATTACCTAAACTATAATTTGGGATATGGGTTTCATGGACCCATCTACGAGTCGTATAGTGAAATGCGACTCATAAGTTATGTCGTAGAACCCCCAACACTTACCTGGGCTCCATGAGTCCCATTCACAATCCATAGTTTTATCTACGAGCCATAAAGTTGGCTTGTGGACTGAAATGCACAAAATTTTGCTCACTTGAAGTGTTTTACGAGTAAGTGTACAGGTCGTAGTTCGACATATATATGGCCCGTAAAACTAGTCGTAGAAGCACTTTTTATTGCCTTTTTAGGCTAAATATGACTGACTTGGTCTTGTACCTGCATATTCTTCATAAAACACCTTGTTACCCTATATGGAACCAGTCCAATGTCTAAAAATTACAACTAAAATACTAAAAAAAATTAAACTACCCATAAGTCCGAAAGCTAAAAACAAAATAAACTACCACTATTACATCAAAGTTCTTGGGTTGACTCCCAAATAGCGCTTGATTTATTCTCGCGACACAACTTGGATAACTTGGTTATTTAGACTTCACCAAGTGCCCAAACATCCATCTTCAAGTCGTCTGGCCTCTTCATCAACTGACAGATATTGAAGACAAGTTCTTTGTCATTGAACTGAAACTTGAGTTGGTCGGCTTCCATATCCACTAGTGCTCGCCGAGTGTCTAGGAAGGGTCTTCCCTAGATGATTGGGACTTCGAAGTCGAATTTGCAATCAAGGATCACAAAGTCTAAGTGGAATATTAACTTCTCTACTTTGACAAGGACGTCATATATTATCCCCACAGGCTTCTTCACCATGCGATCATCCATCAACAATTGCATGCTTATCGGGGTAGGGGCCCCTAATCCTAGCTTCTTGAAGACCGCAAGGGGCATCATTTATGTTGGCACCAAGATCACATAATACCCTTGTGAACTCCACATCTCGAATAGTGCAGGGTATGGTGAATGCACCAGATCTTCTCGTTTCTGCACTAAGAATCTTGTAGAAATTACACTACAATATTGAAGCTCTTGGGAGAGCTCCTAGATTACAGTCCGCTTCTTTGTGACCAAGTCCTCATGAACTTTGCATACCCTGGCATCTTCTCTAATGCCTCAATAAGAGGGATGTTGATAGAGAGTTATTTCAACATGGATAGGAAGTGATTGAACTTACCTTTCTGCTCCTTATTTTTGATTCTTTAAGGGAAGAGAGGAAGAGGTCTACGGATGGGATTCAACTTCTGTGGCATCACTTTAGCATCACTCACCCTATTCTTAGCACGATCATCTCCATTCTCAGTATCTTTGACCTCAACTATCTCTTCACAAAAATCATCATCATCAATTGGCATTGGAGGATCAATGGTCTGCTTTTCACCACGAGTAATTACTGTGTACACTGCCCCTCATTCTTTGGATATTGAACTATATTTCTAGGCAATGTACCTTTCGCTGAGTCGATATTTGACTGAAGTGTTGCTCTAGATGTTTGATAGCAATAAAATGAGACTCGATCTTTTAATTAAAGTTGGAGATGTCATACTTCATCCCTCTCAAGGTCTCGTCCTGTGTGTCAGCCTTCTCCAATAGATAATCAAACATCTCCTCAACTCTAGAGCTACTAGCACCTGAATCACGATTATATGGTGGCACATATGGACCATTCCTATAACCATCTCTGTAACCCCAATCAGCATCTCTATCCAAGCCCCTATTTCTATCATAGTAACCTCCATAATTGTTGTCTCGGAAGGTGTCATCCCTATTGTAGTTCCAACCTTGGTTCCTTAAACTTGGCACTAATAGTCCTGATTGGACCCTTGGGCGTTGGTCCAGAAACCCCACATATAATCAGTGACAAAGAAAGTGTCCTCCTTATAGTAAGGCTCGTCATACATGGGTGCTCGTAAAGGCTGATAAGCAACTACATTCACACATTCTTGATTTTGCTTCATCAACAACTCCATATTGGTACTATCTGAGCAACCTTTTGCATCCTCTCCTTATTTATTTTAGCTTGTATCAAACTAGTACTGACTTCACATGAGCTCTTTGTTGTAGACCTATCTCTCGTTCCCCATGCACGATTCATCTTGACCACCTTTTCTAGCTTTTCTGCAACACTTGAAAATGGTTGATCTAAAAATGCGCCACCCATGATACTATCAGCACATGCTTGCCTATTCTCATCCAGGGTATGGTAGAAGATCTCCACAAGGGCATTCGAGTCACCAGGAAGTTGATCGAAGTTGTTGATTTGGTCTTTCAACTTCAACTTCTTTGATCTCGAGAAGAACCTTTTCATAAAGTCCTTCTGCAATTCAACCTAGCTGGTGATCGAGCTCTATAGGAGGTTAGATAGCCATAGCATTGCATTACTTGTTAAAGACAATAGGAAGACATGAATCCCAACAACATCCATAGATAGATTTTGGTTTCTCATAACACTCTTAAAGAAAAAGATAATGTTATGTAGATGGCTATGTGGATCCTCTAATGGTAGGCCCGCGAACAAATCGCATATGTAGTGGTGATAACACAATAGCTCCAATGATATATATAGCCATAGTGTTAAGCCGATATTAATTCCACATATAAGCTTCGGCATTAAGATCCTGTGGTTGTGGGTCAACATCCTCAAGTGAAGGTGGGTTATTATCATTCTCATTCTGGATTATGCTACATTTGTTGGTGTTGTTTGTAGTATTGTTCTTATTGTCCTAGGCCATTCTTCTCAGCGTTCTTTGGATCTCTGGGTCAAATGGAGTTAATGGAATGCCTCAACTTCAAGTGTTGTGCATACACTACACCTGCACGTTGAAACAAAATAAAAACAACAAAACTATAAATTGAGAAAAATAAGAATTAATTCTCGAACTATTCAAATTAAACAAGTTTAGTCATATTCCTTGGCAACAGTGCCAAAATCTTGATGTCACCCAAGCTACACCTGTTTTTTGAAGGTTAAAGTGATCGCTGTCAAGATGTATAACCCAACCGAGGTTAGGGTCGAACCCACAGAGAATATGGTAGACTTAGAGTAATTTCAAGCGGTTAGAGTTGATTAACTACTTATCTCCCCAAAAAGGGGTTTTTATAGAACTGTAGAAAGAATTCCTAAGCTAAGACAAGTGTGTGAAATCAATAACAAGAGTAACTAGGGTATTGTGTTCCCCATGATTCCCTAACTTGGTATTACCAGATAATCAGATTATTTCCTAGTGTGTAGCATGCAGAATGGTAATTAAGTTTGTCAAACCCTTTGATCCAAGTGAGAGGTAAATTTCACTATTTGATTTGATCCATCCCCACAGGGTGACATTACAAACCCTTGCCTATTGTCCCAGTACAACTTTCCCTTTATCCAGTTTGGTTGATTAGACGAGAAACATCAATTGAATCCTGTTGATTAATCTCTTTTCCTAGTCATTACTACCTTGATCCAGTCAGTAACACTAGGTGAATTCTAACGTTGGCCACCATTAAAAAGCAATCAAAACAAAGAGAATAAATTAGCACATGCATTCACACTTTTTGAGAATTACAAATTATTCGATTTTACTATGTTAATTCTTCATGGTTACTACAACCCTAGTTGTGGATTTAGCTACTCATATTTAGTATAGATGCAAGAGTCATGATATAGAATAGCATAATTAAGAACATACACAAATGAAATTAAGAACAAGAAATCCAAGTTCTTCAATGAGAATCACGAGTATGAATTAAGAACACAAAACATTATTTTCCACGTGTCTCATAATATTTCTCACTTTTTCTAACTGTTGCACACTATTCTTTATGGTTGCCTATGGAAAATAACCTAAAACCCTATTTATACTATAAAAATAAAAATTCAGATCAAAATGGGAGAACTGGGTCGGCAGGCACTATAGGCATCTTTACGGGCCATATAAAGTTCTACAACCCATAATTGGGACTTCGTGGATTCCATCTGTAATTTTGGGGTTGACTTCTATGAGACCTATCTATGGGCAGTATAAAGTTTTATGGCCCGTGGAGGGTTTCGTCTGATGACTTTTCAGTAACTCCCCACTTTTTTATCCTTAGGGTATAACATCATATCTACGACTCGTACAATATTTTACGGCTCGTTTGCTTGTTTGTAGATTCAACTTGAGAAAATTTTCCCGTTACTATATCTTGCTACCAAACCTACTCTATGACCCGTGGAAACTTCCAAAACCCATAGAGGGTGTCGTAGAATAGCAAACACTTCAATTTTTGCACACTTAGCCCATCATGCAAACCCTGTAATCCTGCAAAACAAACATAAAAACATATCGAAGCTACTAACATCGCTATGAGAACACATAAAATTCTAAGTTTAAAGCATCAAAAATGTTGTATTTTGACAGCACATGAGAATATCATATGGATCATTTGAGGGTGGTACTTCAGACATTGAGGGACATGCAATTATTTGCAAATTTCACAAGTGTGAGTTTTGGTTAAAAGAGGTGGCATTCCTTAGTCATGTAGTGTCCAGTGATGGTATTAAGGTTGATCCAAAGAAGACTGAAGTGATGAGGAATTAATGTACATCATTCTCTACTGCGGATATTAGGAGAATTTTAGGTTTGACCATCTATTATTGAAGGTTTATTAAGAGATTTTCATCCATTGTTGCCCCTTTGATGAAGTTGGCTGAAAAGAAAGAAAAATTACAATGGCTGGACGAGTGTGAGAAAAGTGTTCAGACTTTGAATTATCATCAAACATTGGCTTCTATTTTCACCATAGCAAGAGGGTTAGAAGGATTCATTGTTGATTGTGATGCTTCAAAGGTTTTATTAAGGTGCGTGTTGATGCAAAGTGGCAAGATCATTGCCTATGCTTCTTGGAAACTAAAGGTGTATGAGCATAATTATCCTGCACATGATCTTGAGTTGGCAATAATGGTATTTGCATTAAATATTTGGCATCACTAGTTGTATAGGGTTCGTGTAGATGTCTTCATCAATCACAAAAGCCTCTAATATGTGTTTACTCAAAGGGATCTCAACATATAAGGGTAAGAAGTGGTTGGAGCTCCTTAAGGACAAAGATATAAGTGTGCATTACCATCCAGGCAAGGCTAATGTTGTGGCCGACACACTTTGTAGGGTGTCCATGGGAAACATTGCTCACATTGATGAGGGGAAAAAGAGTTATCAAGGGAAGTTCATAGGTTGGGTAGATTGGGGGTAAGATTAAGTGATGCCAAAAATGGTGGAATGATGGTGTTAAATGATTCTTAATCTTCATTGGTTGTGGATGTCAAATATAAGCAAGATCTCGATCCTACTTTGGTTGTATTGAAAACATTGGTAAAAGAAGACAAAGTAGAGGTTCTCTCCCTAGTGGAACATGGTATACTTAGATATCGAGGTAGAAAATGTGAGTCAGATGTTGATTGATTGAGAAGTTCAATTTTGAAAAAAGCTAATAATTCATCCTATTCGATTTATCTCGGTTCACAAATATGTATAGAGATTTGAAAGAGGTATATTGGTGGGGTAGTATGAAGGAAGACATTGCAAGGTTTGTGGTCAAATGGCCAAATTATCAATAGGTCATACTTGAGCATCAAACACCCAAGATATAGAAATACCACTTAGAAGTAGGAAGACATCAATATTCACTTTGTAATAGGCTTTCCCTGTACCCAAAAGCAATATGACTCATTTCCTACCAGTCAAGACTACTTACAATGCTAAGGATTATGCATAGTTATATATTAGGGAGTTGGAGAGATTGTATGGTATGCCATTGTCTATTATATCAGATCATGGTACCCAATTCATTTCTCATTTTGGAAGTTGTTTCAGAAAGGACTTGGCACTAAGATAATTTGAGCATCACTTTTCATCCTCAACCTGATGAACAAGATAAAAGGACAATTCAAACCCTAGAAGATATGTTGAGGGCTTGTGTATTGAAATTAAAGGGTAATTGGAATGATCATCTCATACTTGTTGATTTTTCCTACTACAATAGTTATCATGCTAGCATTGAGATGGTACCATTTGAATCTTTATAGGGGAGGAGATGTAGATCCCCGATGGGTTGGTTTAAAATTGGTAAGATCGCCTTGATCGGCCCTGGTTTGGTGTTGGATGTTGTGGAAAAAGGCGAAGCTGATAAGGGAAAATTTGAAAACATCTCAAAGTCTTCAAAAGTTGTATTTCGATGTTAGGAGGAGAGAACTTAAGTTCCATATAAAAGACTGGGTGTATATGAAGGCTACACCAATAAAGGATGTGATGTGGTTAGGGAAAAAAAGGCAAACTGAGGCCTCAGTATGTAGGGCTTTATGAGGTGTTGGAGCAGAGTGGTAAGGTGGATTATCAGCTGGACATGCCTTCAAAAACGGGTGCAATTCATCTGGTGTTTCATGTGTCCATGTTGAGGAAGTTCACGATGATCCAAGCTATATTCTACATTTTGAAGATGCTGAAGGCGAGGAGAACTTGGCCTATAAAGAAGTTTTAGTTGAAATTTTGGACCGACAGGTCAAAAGGCTTGGTAAACAAAGAAGTTGAATCGGTTAAGGTCCTTTAGAGGAACCAACATATTGAGAGTGCTATAGGAAAAGTAGAATCAAGTATGATGTGATGATATCATTATCTATTCTATTCGACTTAAGCCTAAGATAATATGTTCTTCATGATAAAAGGGTTTGAATTCTTTCATTTCTGCATTTTCATATCACAACATGCATGCATGCTTATGAAATTGATTTTTAAATGATCTTTATGGCAATGGTTTGGTGGTTTAATAATTTTTATGTTACATTTGAAATTTTTTCACTCATGGGGGGCTGGTGATAATAATTTTACTCTATTTAAGCTAACTCTTATCACATTCGAGAATGAATGTTCCCAAGGGGAAGATAATGTAAGGCCTCGTGCCTCATAAGATCGAATCAAGACTTAAAAATGCATTTCCAGATAGTTTTGGCCCAGGGTGCCTTTTAAGACACCTTTCACTGAAGTAGGTGCTCTCTAGACCTTGTAAAGGGTGTTGTGGACATAACCTTTAGCCTCATTTAAGGCTACCCAGGGAGCAGTTCCACCACATAACCCTCCACGTCTTTTGGTAGGTCTCATGGAATGCACTCTCCATAAGGCAGCTCCATTTCTTCCTAAGGCAAACAGCATGGAGCCCACCATAGATCAAAGTGCACACCATGATTTATGGTGGTTCCTGTGAAGTACATGTCATCCAGTTTTGATGTATATTTTTGTGGGTGTATTTAGGTCCTTTCCTTAAACTCTAAACTTCTTTTGGACATTTTCAGACTAAAATACCCTCCCAATGATATATTAACCAATTTTGATATGTTTCAACCACCCCTCACACTTAGAATCAAATTCACCTTACCCAAAATTACTTTCAAGTCTCCTATCAAAATCAAGCTTAGGGATCCATTCAAGGACCTCAAGTTCAAGCTCAATCTTTTTCAAATCATTGAATTAAATATCTAAAATATGCGGGTTTGATTCATGGGACCATTTCACCCATGAAGCCAAACTAATTTCATCTCTTCTACATCAAATTCAAATCATGAATTTTTGGGCTTTCATGCATGAACTTTAATTGTCTAAATTACTTTATAATTAGTGTTATTATACTTATATATGAATGTTTAAGATTCAATTACACAAAATTACATGAAATTTCATGAACCTCGTGATACTACCTTTTCAAGCCTATTGAGTTTATGAAATCTATGCATGGGTACTTTTAATTGGTGATA
>JAPFFP010057328.1:0-51274 GCA_026153255.1 Solanum medicagineum | reverse complement strand
TGGACTCTTTAGACCCAATGACAATGAAATTGCTCATCGTCGATCTGTCAGTTAAAACACTGATAAAAATATTATACAGTGTCTTGGGAAGGGTGGATAAGTTCATATTTTCAGCTAATTTTGTCATTTTAGATTATGACATGGATGTCAATGTCCCAATAATTCTTGCTCCTCCATTTTGGCCGCCAGTAGGGTCCTGGTGGATGTGGAAAAGGGGGACCTAAAATTTAGGTTCAATGATGAAGAGGTGAGTTTCAATATTGGTGAAACAATGAAAAGTCATGACCATTTCAAATTAAATAGCATTGTTGATATGGTTGATGAGGTTGTGGAAAGTATTAGAGAGTTAGCTTACTCAAATAATGTATCATTGCTTGATATCCTGATGAATTATGAGGAGGTTGATGTTAATGATTGTGAGGAAGTAGTTCCTGCATTAATGGGTACTGGGAATTAGTCAAAAGCTTAAGACAAGCTTGATATAGATTGGACGAACTGTGAGACGCAGCCAGAGAGGCCATCGATTGAGATGCTACTAAAACTTGAGTTAAAAGAGCTACCGAACCATTTGAAATATGCTTGCTTGGGAAAGAATGACACTTTTCCAATGATTATAGTTGTAGGGTTACAACAAAGGCTACTCAAAGCTCTTATCAAGGTGCTTAGGAAGCATATGAAAGCTATTGGTTAGACAATTGCCAGCATTGCGGGCATTCCTTTAGAATCTGCACCCACAAAATCAAGTTTGTTGAGGGATGCAAGCCAAGTGTTGCGAATCAATGTCGGATTAGCCCCCTATGTAGGAGGTAATCAAGAAGGAAATAGTAAAATACTTAGATGCTGATGTGATATACTCGATTGCAAATAATACTAGTCTAATGTGTGCCTAAAAAGAAGGGGTATGACTATGTTATTGAATGAAAAGGGTCATCTTATTTCAACAAGGCTAGAAAATCCAACACATAGCATCAATTAGAGTCTTATTCATGGTTGTGAAGCGTGCCACAACTATGAATGGGAGACTGAGGCATTTTAGGAAATGTTTCACTTCTTCATGATCTATATCATGCTTTAGATGTGAGATAAGGCTTTTCCCCTTACAAATGCTCTTTGCTCTTCTATATCATGCCAATTCCAAGAGGGAGACTAAGGAGAGCCCGTACACCTAAGGAGCAACTGGCCCTTCCCGCTCCTCAAGCTCCTCAAGGTATAGGGATAGCCCAAGATGAATTCTGGGATATTATTACAATGTTGTCTCGTGCTATGACCAACCAAATTCACCAAGTAGTCCATGCCCTTCATGCTCTGCCTCTGGTTCCTAGAGTGAGGGATTTCACTAGAATGAACCCACTAGAGTTCCATAGATCCCAGACGGATGAGGATCTCGAAGAGTTCATCAATGAGGTATAAAAAGTACTACTATTATGGGGGTCCATTCGGAGGAGAGAGCGGAGTTAGCAACCTACCAACTCAAAGGTGTGGCTCAAATTTGGTTTCCACAATGGAAGTTAGAGAGAAGAGATGATGATGTTATTCCATGGGAGGAGTTAAAAGCCACATTCCTTAACCAGTTCTTTCCTATCGAACTAAGGGAGGCTAAATGATGGAGTCTATGAACCTTAAGCAAGGTTCCATGAGTAAGAGGGAGTATGCCCTCAAGTTCAACAAACTCTCCAAGTATGCTCTATAATTCATTGTCGAGCTGAGATGAAGGATGAACAAATTTGTGTCAGGTGTGTTTGACTTTGTTAATGAGGAGTATCGTACCGCCATGTTAGGGGGTGATATGGATTTGTCCTATCTCATGACATACGCCGAGCAACAAGAGGGAGAAAATCTTAGAAAATTAAGAAGTGGTGAGCCCAAAAGGGCTCATTTTGAAGGTGGATTCCAAGGTTCCAAGGGTGGTCGGTTTCCTCAAGCCCATAAGTGTCAGGGCCATGGTTCTTCCAATACTCCTAATAGGAGATTTTCTACTGTTATCCAAGATCCAAGGTGGTGGTGCTGGGGTGTCTAGCCCTATGTGCCAAAGATGTGGTAGGAACCATAATGGCCCATATTTGAAAAAACTCTAATGCCTGCTATGGTTGTGGTAAAGTGGGCCATAAAGTGATTGATTGTTCTTGTGATCAAAATAACCATAGAGATGGTTGTCCGCATGGGCAAGGAAAGTATGGGTCAAAAGGGAAGAGCAGGCTAACAAAGGGGTGCTCCAAGGCAAAATAGATTCTATACTCTTCAAGGCAGACAAGGGGTGGATGAAGTGCCGGATGTCATCACCAGTATATTAAAAGGTTTTTGATTTTGATGTGTATGCATTGATAGACCTTGGTGCCACTCTTTCTTTTATTACTCCTTTTGTTTCCAGAAAGCTTCATGTTAATCCCGAATTGTTTTGTGAACCATATGAAGTGTCTACCCCTATTGGTGAGTCCATTGTTGCTAACATAGTCTATAGAAATTGTCCTATGTTCATATTTCATAAAATCTTGTCTTGTGATTTTGTTGAGTTAGATATAGTGGATTTTGATGTCATTCTTGTGATGGATTGGTTGCATGAATATTATGCTTCTATTGATCGTAGAACCCCGTATAGTTAAATTCCAATTCCCTAATGAGCCCGTTCTTGAGTGGATAAGTCATGATATGGTGGTTAAGGGTAGATTCATTTCTTGTCTTAAAGCCCAAAAGTTGATTTCTAAGGGTTGTCTCTATCATCGCATGAAGGTTAGGGATGTTCAGTCCAAAGTCCTTCCTTTTGAGTTGGTTCCAGTAGTTAGCGAGTTTTTTGATGTCTTTCCCATTTAGCTTCCCGGTGTTCCTCGCGAAAAGGAAATAGACTTTGGTACAGACCTCCTTTCCCGATACTCAACCCATTTCTATTCCCCCTTACTGTATGGCCCCTGAGGAGCTGAACGGGTTGAAAGAGCAATTGAGAGATTTGTCGGAGAAGAGCTACATAAGGCCTAGTAAGTCACCTTGGGTTGCACCGGTGTTATTTGTGAAGAAAAGGACGGTTCTCTTAGAATATGCATTGATTACCGGTAACTTAATAGGGTAACCATAATGAACAAGTACCCTCTACCAAGGATTGATGACTTCTTTGATCAACACCAAAGGGGCTAGTCACTTTACTAAGATTGATCTTAGGTCCGAGTATCACCAAGTAAAAGTGAGGGACTGTGACCTTCCCAAAGCGAATTTCCGGACTGGGTATGGGCACTTTTAGTTTGTAGTTATGTCCTTTGGTTGACTAATGCATTTACTAATTTTTTGATCTCATGAATAGGGTCTTAAACCCCACCATGGCTTGTTTGTGGTGGTTTTTATTGATGATATGTTGATTTATTCCTATTGTGAGGAAGAGCATGTGAATCACTTCATGGTGGTGTTGCAAATCTTGAGGTAGAAGAGGTTGTATGCTAAGTGTCAAAAATATGAGTTTTGGTTGAAACAGGTTGCTTTTCTAGGGCATGTGGTGTCGGGTAATGGCATTAAGGTGTATACTAAGAAGACGGAGGTGATTAGAAATTGGCCTAGACCTTAGACTTCATCGGACATTAGAAGTTTCCTGTGTTTGGCAGGTTATTACGGAGATTTTTGAATGGCTACTTTTCTATTGCTTCTCTTATGACCAAGTTGATAGAAAAGAAGGCAAAATTCATATGGACCGATGAATGTGAGAAGAGTTTCCAAACTTTGAAAGATAATTTTGTCTCCGCTCCTATCTTTTGTTTACCGGAAGGGTAGGAAGGATTTATTGTATATTGTGATTCCTCAAGAATTATTTTGGGGTGTATTTTGATGCAAAATGGTAAGGTGATAGCATACTTCTCTAGACAACTTAAGGTACAAGAGAAAAATTATCCCACCCATGATCTTTTGAATTGGCGCCCATGGTATTTGCTTTGAAAATTTGGCGTCACTCCTTGTATGGAATACATGTAGATGTGTTTACCAACTACAAGAGCCTCCAATATGTATTCACCCAAAAATATCTTAACTTTATACAAAGAAGGTGGTTAGAACTCCTTAAAGATTCTAATATGAGTGTGCATTATCACCCCCGCAAAGCTAACATTGTGGCCAATGCTCTAAGTAGGGTGTATATGGGTAATCTAGCCCATGTTGATGATGGTGGCAAAGAGGTGGCTCGAGAGGTCCAATTTTTGGCTAGATTGGGGGTTAGGTTTTAAACGACCCCGAAAAGTTCCCAAAAATGTGCCTCAGAAGAGCCCGAATTCGTAATTTCAATATATCTCCAAATCCGTGCGTGATATCAAAAATGTGACTTGAAATTCTTGTTTAGGGGGTCAAATTGAGTGGGAAATGGGTCTAACTCCAATTTTAGAGCAAACCAATTGCAAGTTTATTTTCCCAAAAATTGATTTCTAGAGAGTTTTTTGCGCTTAACCATATTTCACCTTCATATCATTCAAGACATTCGCAAATACTCTCTCAAACACTTTGGCTCATATTTTAATTTAAATTTCAAGTCTCAAAACTCATTCGTATCTTAAGGTTCTCATTCAAGCTTCGAGTCCCCATTCCTAATCCTCTTCAAGAATTCTCCAAAGCAAAGGTATGTGGGTTTCAACCATTTGGTTATTTTCACCCATGGAGCCCAATGTTCCTTTTACCTAAATTGCATGATTTCAATTTGATTTACTTATGTGTCTTACTTATTATTAATTAGGCTATGAATTACGTTGGGGTTTCATGAAATAGTGATTATTTTACCATGTTTTAGGCTATGAATCTATGACCCATTATGGGATTTGATGCAGGGTTTTAATATATATTCCTTGAGGGTGTTACTAAGTATTGATGATAGTTTTACCATGGATGTTCTTGCATGATTTCATCCATAAATTGCATATCTTTACACTAGCTCTATACACCCACCAAGTATTTAATAAAATGTTCGATTATAGTTTCTTGAGGAATTGAAGGTCTAATGCATGTTTTATGAGTGTAATGACTTTATGATAATGAAAGTGACATATGTGTATGATATTGTCGTATATAGTGTTCGAATGTGTCCATGCCCTACTTGGGGGGTTAAGAGCCCGGGTAACCATATCGAGAGGTTTGTACCTTGATAACAAATCAAGGGGTTTGCGCCTTAATAATCGGGTTGAGGGGTTAGTACCTCAATTACCAGGAGTGGTAGGGTGAGACTTTCGACCAACCAATCAAGGGGTTTGTACCTTGGTAAACAAGTTGAGGGGTTAGTACCTCAATCACCATGGGTGGTAGGTTGCGGCGATCCACTAATCAACCAAAGGGGTTTGTACCATTGTAAACTATGGGTTCTATAATAATGGTCTCCCCTTACACATGTATTATGTTCTATATGAACATGATTTTACTTCAAGCATCATTCATAAATGTCGTATTGCTATATGTTTATTCATTGCCTAAGTTATGCATTTTGTTTATGGTGCTTATCACTTGTTTCATTGCTTCCAACATACATAGTATTTTCAAACGTACTAATGCATACTCTATCGTTACATGATGTCACCATATAGGAATCTGAGCTCTGGTTGAGCATCTTCCTCGACATGACTATTACGATTTCTCTCAAGCTAGTTTATGAGTCCTCTATTCCGGGTACAATATCTATGATCGCATGCTATATACTAAGACTACCTTTCTTTTATGTATATATTGACTATGAGGGTGAGCCCGGTTGCTTGTCTTTGCCCCCGCTCTTATACATGTAGTAGACATGTCATTGGACATATTATGCATTAAGCCTTCACTCTCTTTTTTTGATGCTTATGTTATGAAATTATCCCTTTATTCCTTTTTCCCATTTTTCGACTCTTATTATGTTGTTTAATTGCTTCTGCGACCAATGCTGTGTAATGATATGTTATGAGGCTTGTTTGGGGTCCCCTCGGTTCCTCAATCGTCATGTCACGTCTAGGCACTAGGCTTAGGTCGCGAAAAACTTGGTATCAGATCACTTGGTTGTTAATGGTCCTCGACATCCAATGCACCATGTCGATTAGAGTCTTGTTCATGGTTGTGTTGTGTACCACAACTATGAGTAAGAGGCTTTGAGACGTTTTAGGAAATGTTTTCCTTCTTCATGTTCTATGTCGTGCTATAGATTTGAAGTAACATTCTTTCCCCTAACGATTGTTCTTTGCTATGCTAGATCATGCCTAACACAGGAGGAAGAAGAGCCCGCACACTCAAAGAACAACCGACTCATGGTGAGCTCCGGGATGCTCTTACTTTGCATGCAGAAGTTGTGGGTAATCAAGCCAATCAAGGGGCCCAAACCCCCCATGCTCCTTCATGAGGATGAGTCCCCCAGAATAATATGGTTCAAAAGTGGATGAGGACCCTCAAGAGTTCATTGATGAGGTCTACAATGTTTTGGATATTATGGGTGTTAGATCGGAAGAGAAGGCGGAGTTTGCAGGTTACCAACTAAAGGGGGTGGCATAAATATGATTTAATCAATGGAAGGAGGAGAAGGGAATAAATAAAGTGGTGCTTTATGAGGAATTCAAGGCGGGTTTTCTTAGCCTATTCTTACCTCCTGAGCTTAGGGAAACCAAATTGGTGGAGTTTATGAATTTAAGACAAGGGTCTATGGGCATGAGGGAGTATTCCCTCAAGTTCAATCAACTCTTTAAATATGCTCCCCACTTGGTTGCCGACCCAAGGTCTAGAATGAACAAGTTCTTGATGGGTATGTCCGATTTGGTGAGTAAGTAATGTCGGTCCGCTATGTTGATTAGTGACATGAATTTGTCCCATTTGATGACCTATGCCAAACAAATGGAGGAGTAAAAGTTGAGGAAGAGAAGGAGTAATGAGGCTAAGAGTGCCCATTTTGAGTGTAGGTTCCAAAGTCGAAAGGGTGGTCGGTTCCATCAAGGCCAAGGGTCTTCTCATGCTTCTAATTGGGGATTTGCCAATGAGTTCCCAAGGGCCCAAGGTGTTGGTTGTGTGGTTCCAAATAAGGTGTGTTCAAAATGCGATAAGGGTCATGGGGACCCATGTCTGCGAGACACAAATGGATGTTATGGATGTGGTAAAGTTAGTCACGAAAAGATTTATTGCCCTTGCAATAGCAACAACGGTAAGGAGGTTTGTCCACAAGGTGCAAATAATCTTCCTTTAGGGAGAGGTAGTTAATAAGGTGGTGCCCCAAGGCACAATGAGTTTTATGCTTTCCATGGGAAGCAAGGGGTTGATGAGGTGCCCGATGTCATCACCGACATGTTTAAAATCTTTGATTTTGATGTGTATGGATTGATTGATCTGGATTCCACTCTTTCTTTTGTTACCCCCTTCGTTGCCAAAAACTTTCATGTTGAACCTGAATTATTGTGTGAGTCTCATGAGGTGTCTACTCCTATTGGTGCATCTATTGTTGCTAGAATAAAAATTGTCTCATTTGCATTTTCCATAAGATTTTTCATTGTGATCTTGTTGAGTTGGATATGATTGATTTTGATGTCTTTCTAGGGATGGATTAGTTGTATGCATACTATGCCTCTATTGATTGTAGAACCATAGGGTCAAATTCCAATTCCCAAATGAACCCGTTCTTGAGTGCGAAAGTCATGATGTGGTGGTCAAGAGTAGATTCATCTCTTGCAATATATCCCATAAGTTGATCTCTAAGGGGTGTCATTATCATCTTGTGAGGGTTAGGGATAGGGAGTCGAAAGTCCTTCCCATAGAGTCGTTTCTAGTGGTAAATGAGTTCGTTGATGTCTTCCCTAGTGAACTTCCTGGTGTTTCTCCCGAAAGGGATATAGATTTTGGTGTAAACCTCCTCCTCGATACTCAACCCATTTCTATTTCCCCTTACCGTATGGGCCTGGCGAAGCTAAAGGAGTTGAAGGAGCAATTGAGGGACTTGTTGGAAAAGGATTTTATTAGGCCTATCTAATCACCTTGGGGTGCACTTGTTGTTTGTGAAGAAGAAGGATGGGTCCCTTAGAATGTGTATTAATTATTGGATAGGGTCACCATAAAGAATAAGTATTCTCTTCTAAGGATTGATGATTTGTTTGACCAATTACAAGGGGCTAGTCACTTCTCTAAGATTGATCTTTGGTCTGGGTACCATAAAGTGAAGGTGAGGGAGTGTGATATTCCTAAGACGGCCTTCCGGACTAGGTATGGGCATTATGAGTTGGTTCCGATGTCTTTTGGATTGACCAATGCACCGGTTATCTTCATGGATCTTATGAATAGGGTTATCAAACCCTACCTTGATTCATTTGTTGTGGTCTTTATTAATGTTATTTTGATATATTCACATAGTGAGGGGTATGTCCGACATGGTTAGTGAAGAGTGCTAGTCTGCCATGTTGATTAGTGACATGGACTTTTCAAGTTTGATGACCTATGCTGTGCAAAGGGAAGGAGAGAAAATGAGGAAAAAGAGGGGTCATAAGGCTAAGACGGCCTGTTTTGAGGGTAAGTTTCAAAAGGGTGGCCGGATCCACCACGGCCAAGGGTCCTTTCATGATTCTAATAGGGGATTTTTCCAATGACCTCCCAAGGGCCCAAGGTGTTAATGTTGTGGTTACTAATGAGGTGTGTCCTAGTGGTAAGGGTCATATAGGCTCATGCTTGAGAGATACTAATGCATGTTTTGGTTACGGGGAAAGAAGTGGATTGCCCTTGAAATAGCAACAAAGGCAAAGAGGTTTTCCCATAATGTGCTAATGCGATTCATTTTGGGAGAGGTGGCCGACAAGATGGTGCCCCAAGGCACAATCGGTTTTATTCTTTACATTGGAGGCAAGGGGTGGATGAGGTCCCCGATGCCAGTACCGGTATCTTGAAAATCTTTGACATTGATGTGTATGCACTAATTGATCCGGGTGCCACTCTTTCGTTTGTTAACCCCTTTGTTGCCAAAAAGTTTCATCTTTACCCTGAATTGTTGTGTGAGTCATATGAGGTGTTTACTCCTATTGGTACAACTATTGTTGCTAGAAAAGTTTATAAAGGTTGTCCTATTTGCATCTTGCATAAAATATTGCCTTGTGATCTTGTTGAGTTAGACATGGTTGATTTTGATGTTATTCTTGGGATGGATTGGTTGCATGCATATTATGCTTCTATTGATTATAGAACCCGTGAGGTCAAATTCCAATTCCCAAATGAACCCATCCTCGAATGGGAGAGTCAAGATGTGGTAGTCAAGGGTAGATTTATCTTTTGCATTAAATCCCGTAAGTTGATCTCTAAGGGGTGTCTTTACCACCTTATGAGGGTTAGGGATGTGGAGTCTAAATTCCTTCCCATAGAGTCAGTTCTAGTTGTAAATGAGTATCTTGATGCCTTCCCAAATGACCTTCCTGGTGTTCCTCCCATAAGCGAAATAGAGTTTGGCATAGACCTCCTCCCTGGTACTCAACCCATTTCTATTCCATCTTACCAAATGGCCCAGGTGGAGTTGAAGGAGATGAAGGAGCAGTTAAGGGACATGTTGGAGAAGGGGCTCATTAGGCCTAACCAATCACCTTGGGATGCACTAGTGTTGTTTGTGAAAAAGAAGGATGGTCCTCTTAGGATGTGTATTGACTACCGGCAACTCAATAAGGTCCCTATCAAGAATAGATACCCTATTCTGAGAATTGATGATTTTTTTGACCAATTGCAAGGGGCTAGCCATTTGTCTAAGATTGATCTTCCGTCTAGGTATCATCAAGTGAAGGTGAGGGAGTGTGATATTCCAAACATGGCCTTCCGGACTACATATGGGCATTATGAGTTTGTTGTGATGTCTTTAGGGATGATCAATGCACCATCCATCTTTATGGATCGAATAAATAGGATCTTTAAACCCTACCTTGATTCCTTTGTTGTGGTATTCATTGATGATATTTTGATCTATTCTCGTGGTGAGGAGGAGCATAGGGCTCATTTGAGGGTTCTGTTGCAAAGTTTGAGGGAGGAGAAGCTGAATGCTAAATAAGAAAAGAGAGAATTTTGGTTGAGGGAGGTTGCCTTCCTAGGACATGTGGTGTCGAGGGATGGTATTAAGGTGGATCCTAAGAAGAGCGATGTTATTAGAAATCGGCCTAGTCGATTGACACCGTTGGACATTAGGAGCTTCTTGGGCTTAGCGGGCTATTATCGGAGGTTTGTGAATGGGTTCTATTCTATTGCTTCCCCTATGACAAAATTGACTCAAAAGAAGGCTATGTTTGTGTGGACCGATGAATGTGAGAGGAGCTTCAAACCTTGAAAGATAAGCTAGTGTCCGCTCCTATATTGTCACTACCAGTTGGACTTGAGGGACTTGTGGTGTATTGTGCTGCTTCTAGAGTTGGTTTGGGTTGTGTGCTAATTCAAAATGGTAAGGTGATAGCCTATGCTTCTAGAGAACTCAAAGTGCATGAAAAGAACTACCCTACCCATGATCTTGAATTGGCCGCCGTAGTATATGCTTTGAAAATATGGCGAAATTATTTGTATGGGTGCATGTTGATGTCTCACTGCTTATAAAAGCATCCAATACGTCTTCACTCAAAAAGATCTCAACTTGAGGTGAAGAAGGTGGCTAGAACTTCTTAAGGATTATGATATGAGTGTGCATTACCACCCTCGTAAGGCAAATATGGTGGCGAATGCCTTGAGTAGCGCATCGATGGGTAGCCTAGCTCATGTTGAGTGTGGTGATAGGGAAATGGCTATGTCAGTGCATCGGTTGCGTAGATTGGGTGTTAGGTTGGAGGAGGTTGGTAGTGGTGTTATTGTTGTTGTTGATGGTTCTAAATCCTCATTGGTTGACGAGGTGAAAGCTAAACAAGATCTTGATCCCTCCTTGTCAGAATTGAAGGCCTTAGTGAAGGAGGGGAAGGTGGAGGTTTTCACCCAAGGGAGAGATGGTGCCCTTAATTACCAAGGTAGGCTGTGTGTACCATATGTTGATGGTTTGATAGAAAAGATCCTTGATGAGTCTCAGAATTTGCCTTATTCAATTCACCGCAGTTCTACAAAAATGCATAGAGATTTGACAGAGGTGTTTTGGTGGGGAGACATGAAGAGGAACATTTCCAAATTCGTTTCCGGTTGTCATTGTTGTCAACAAGTCAAACTCCAAGCATCAATAACCCAAAATATAGAGATTCTGACTTGGAAGTGGGAAGTAATTAATATGGATTTTTGTTAGGTTGCCCAAGACTCGGAAAGGTTTTGATTCCATTTAGGTTGTGGTTGATAGGATGATGAAATCGACTCACTTTCTACCACTTAAGACCACATATGGGGCTAAAGAGTATGCTAGGTTGTACATCGATGATTCGGTGAGATTGCAAGGGGTTCCTTTATTTATCATATTGGATCGTGGAGCTCAATTTACTTCACATTTTTGGAGATTTACTAAAGGGGTCTTGCTACTAGAGTTAAGCTTTCTATGGCATTCCACCCTCAAACGGATTGCTAAGTCGAATGCGCCATCCAAACCCTTGAGGATATGCTTAGAGCTTGTGTCTTAGAGCTTAAAGGTAGTTACGATGATCATCTCCTATTGATTGAGTTTGCCTACATCAATAACATTCATTCTAGCATTAGCATGGCTCCTTTTGAGGCTCCATATAGTAGACGTTGTAGATAATCGATGGGGTGGTTTGAGGTTAGTGAGGTGGCCATATTAGGACGAGATCTGGTTATGGAAGCTCTTGAGAAGCTTAGGATGATTAGGGAAAGATTGAATATGGCCCAAAGTCGTCAAAAGTCTTATGCAGATGTGAGAAGAAGGGAGCTTGAATTCAAGTTTGATGATTGGGTCTATTTGAAGGTGTCACCCATGAAGCGTATGGTTCATTTTGGTAAGAAGGGCAAGGTGAGCCGAAGATATATGGGTCCCTAGAGGGTGATGAGAAGGGTTGGCAAGGTAGCTTATTAGTTGGAATTGCCTAGAGAAATGGATTTGGTTCACCCGGTGTTTCATGTGTCTATGTTGAGGAAATATGTGGGTGATCCGAATACTATTGTGCCTCTTGATGTTGTTTGTATAGTTGAAAACAATTTGGCATATGAAGAGGTTCCAATTTAGATTTTGGATAGGAAACTGAAGAGGTTGAGAAACAAAGAGGTGGCTTCCACTAAGGTACTTTGGAGAAATCAACAAGTGGAAAGTGTTGCTTGGGAGACTGAGGCGGACATGCAAAAGTTATATCCTTACCTTTTCCACTCCACTCAAGCTTAAAGTATTAATCTAAGTCCTCTATATGACCTCAAGTCTTAAGTTCAGCCCTCATGTCATTGCATATGTTAATGTTTAAATTGACAAGTTCATGATGATTTTACACTTATGATGAAATTTTTGAAATGTTTTAGTGCATTGTTGCATCTCTATGTGGGCTGAAATTGTCATGTTTGTGTCTCTCATATACGTCCCTTTGACATTCGTGGGCGAATATTCCCAAGGAAGAGATATTGTAACGACCCCAAACATTGCCCGAAAATGTGTCTTTGAAGTGTCCGGAATCGCAATTTTTATATATCTCAACATCCATGCGCGGTATCAAAAATTTGACTTCCTATTCTTGTTCAACGTGTAGAATTGTGTGGAAAATGGGTATAACCCTAATTTTAGAGCAACCGTATCAAAATTTGAAATTTCCAAAATGCAATTTCCACTGAGCTTTTCGCGCCCCTAGCATGCACATGTGTTAATTTTGGCCCAGTTTTGACTTCGGTCCAGGACTTTTAAGTCTTGGGCCTAAGTGTTCCCAAATGTGAAAATACCTTTACTTAGTCATTTTCACCCTCTTATCATTTTAAATATTCCTCAATACTCATTCAAACACATAGCCAAATATTTTACCCCTATACCGAAGTCTCAAAACCTTTTCCAGATCTTAAGGATTGCACTCAAGCTTCAAGTCTCCATCCCCAATCATCATCAAGTTCATCTCCAAAGTTAAGGTATGTGGATTTTCTTTCAGGGGTTCCTTTCACCCATGATACCCGAACTCCCTTTTAATTAAATTTGCATGATTTAAAGATGATTTATTCGTGTGTTTTATTTACTAAGAAAATCACTTAACATTATGTTGGGGTTTATGAAATTGTTATTTTTTTGCTATGTTATAAGCTATGAAACCAAGATCTATTAGAAAATTTGATGAAGGGTTTTGATGTATATCGCTTGAGGGTGTTATCAAGTATCTATTGATGGTTTTACATTAGATTTTCTATCATGATAACACTCTTGAATTGCATGGTTTTACACTAGCACTACACACCCTGTAAGTGTTTGATAGACTGTTTGGTTATGGTTTCTTGAGGAATTGAAGGTCCAATACATGTATTTTTAGTTGAATGACTATATGATGTTGAAATGATGATGACATGAATGTATGTATATGAGGACTATATGATGATGAAATTAATGTTTCTGAATGGTACTCTCTATATAGTGTTAGAATGTGACCATGCACTACTCGGGGGTTGCGCACCGGGTAACCTTGTCAAGGAGTTCGTACCTTGATAACCTATCGGGGGGTTATTGCTCCGGCACCATGGGTTGTAGGGTGCGACTATCCACCAACTTTGTTGGGGGTTTGTACCCATCAACCTATCGGGGGATTTGTACTCCGGCACCACGGGTGGTAGGGTGCGACGATCCACCATCCTATTGACGGGGCTTGTACCATAATCACCAAGGCTGGTACGGTGTGATGATCCACCAATAGTTTAATGGTCTCTTTTTAGACATACATTATGTTCTACATTAGCATATTTTACTTCAAGTATCATTCATACATATCATACTATTAGTATGTTATTCATTGCTTTTGATTACGTATTTTGCCTATGTTGCCCATCGCTTGTCGTATTACATCCTATATACTTAGTACATTCAAATGTACGGCATATTCTATGCTTACATGATGTCACCATGTAAGAACCAAAACACCGCTTGATCATCCTCCTCCTTCACATGGTTAGTTCGATTGTTCTACAAGCTTGTTGGTGAGTCCTCCATTTTGGGGACGTTGCTTATGATCTCTTCCTATTTATTAATACCATCATTCTTTCGGTTATGTATTGACTACAAGCCTGGTTGCTTGTCTTGGTCTCTTCTTTTATCTATGTAGTAGAGGTGTTGTTGGACATGATATGTATCTATTTTATAAGTCTTGACTCTCATGTTTCTTGATTTTATGATATGAAATTTTATCCTTAATCCCAATTCCCTTGTTTATGCTAATTTGTCATTTGCCATTTTAATTGATTCCACGACCAAGGATGTTTAATGATATGTTATGAGGCTTGTTTGGGGTTCCAACGTGTTTCCAATTCGCTGGTCACGTCTACACCCTAGTCTTGGGTCGTGACAAAGGAGCATATGGGCCATTTGGGGGTAGTCCTACGAAGATTGAGGGCAAAGAAGTTGTATTCAAAGTATGAAAAATTTGAATTTTTGTTAAAAGAGGTTGCCTTCCTAGGTCATGTAGTGTTGGGGATGGTATTATGGTGGATCCTAGGAAGACGGATGTGATTAGAAATTGGCCTAGACCATTGACCTTATCGGATATTACGAGCTTCTTAGGCTTAATGGGTTACTATTGGAGGTTTATGAAATGAGTTCTCTTCTATTGCTTCTCCTATGACCAAGTTGACTAAAAGAAAGCCAAATTTGTGTGGACCGATGAGTGTGAAAAGAGTTTCCAAGCATTGAAAGATAAGCTTGTGTGCGCTCCTATATTGTCACTATCGGAAGGATTAGAGTGGTTTGTTGTGCATTATGATGCTTTTAGAGTTTGTTTGGGTTGTGTTCTAATGCAAAACGGTAAGGTGATAACTCAAAGCGCACGAAAAGAATTATGCTACTCATTATCTTGAACTAACTACAGTGGCATTTGCATTAAAGATTTGGCATCACTATTTGTATGGGGTGCATGTTGATGTGTTAATCGATAATAAGAGTCTCCAATATGTCTTCACTCAAAAGGATCTCAACTTGAGACAAAGAAGTGGTTAGAACTTATTAAAGACTATGATACGAGTGTGCTTTATTATGCTGGTAAAGCTAATGTGGTGGCCCATGCTTTCAGTAGGATGTCCATGGGTAGCCTAGAACATGTTGATGATGGTGGCAGAGGGGTGGCTAGGGAGGTCCAGCGGTTAGGTAGATTGGGTGTTAGGTAGGAAAAGGTTGACAATGGTGGTGTTGTTGTTGATGGTTCTAAATCTTTATTGGTTGAGGAGGTGAAAGCGAAGCAAGATCTTGACCCTACTTTGTTGGAATTGAAGGCATTGGTAAAAGATGGTAAGGTGGAGGTTTTTTCCTAAGGGGGAGATTAGGTACCATGGTAGGTTATGCGTGCCTTGTGTTGATGGCTAGAGAAAATATTCTTGATGAGCCTCATGGTTCTTCCTATTCTATTCACCCTGCTTCTTCTAAAATGTATAGAGATTTAAGGGATGTGTATTGACGGGGAGCCATGAAGAGAGACATTGCCGAATTTGTTTCCAGTTGGCATAGTTGTCAACAAATCAAAGCTGAGCATTAAAGGATGGGTGGCCTAGCCCAAGACATAGAGATTCCTACTTGGTAGTGGGAATATATGGATTTTTTGATTCGGTTTCCCAAGACTAGAAAGGGTTTTGATTCCATTTGGGTTGTGGTTGATAAGATGACAAAATCGGCTCATTTTCTACCGGTGAAGAACACATATGGGGCTGAAGATTATGCTAGGTTGTATATTCGTGACTTGGTGAGGTTGCATGGGGTTCATTTGTCCATCATATCAGATTGTGGTGCTCAATTTACTTCACATTTTTGGAGGTCCTTCCAAAAGGGTCTTGGTACAAGAGTTAAACTTAGTACGGCCTTTCACCCTTAAATGGATGCCAAGCCGAAAGAACTATCGAAACACTTGAGGATATACATAGGGCTTGTGTATTAGAGCTTAAGGGTAGTGGGGATGATCATCTTGTAAGGGAGTGAAGCCCAACGGGCACCCATATGGGCAGTGTGGCCTTGTACGTGTCATGGGAATTTTTTAGGGCTGGAGAATGGAGTGGTGAGGCTAACTCTTGGTCCACGACCAATGGCACGGGTTGTGTGACTCACCACTGGTCGTGATGAGGGGCGCAGAGGTGTTTTAGGAGGCTTGGCTAGGCGTGGGTGGCATTGGAAGCTAAGGCATGGGCCACGACTGGCTTGTACAGCTCGTGTGAAGGGGTACAGGCTGTGTCACCTGGGCGTGTGGTGGCCAGCAACACTTTCTTGTCTAAGTGAGGTGGGACGGATCAGTACACGATTCGTGTAACGATACACGGTCCGTGAAAGTGGCCATGAAAGTGACATCGACGCTAACTTTTTCCCAAGTGTTCCAATTCCATTTTTTGTTCTAAGTCTTGCCTCATGGGCACTCGACACGATCCATGGAGTGCCACATGGCCAGTGAACTCTTCAGTAAGACAACACTTTGCCAATTTTTTCATCCGTTCACTAATGACATTTTCGTAAATGCAAATTATGCTAATGACCTTTTTTGACTTTTTAGGCTATCTTAACCTTCCCAGAAGACCTAAACTCTAATCTTAAGGACCCAATTTCACTACTCTCATCTCAATCACACTCCAACTCCTCTCAAGAGCCTCCATCAAGCCCCAATTCAGTTTCAAGGGAACCCAAGAACGAAGTTGGATTCCAAGATCATTTACAAGCCTCCATTCTTCTCAATCTAAATTCCAAGCAACTCTAGACCTAAGGTATGTGGTGTTGAATCATTGGGTCCTTCCACCCTTGGTTGATTTTGATATTAATTCAAGGGTAATGTTGATGATGACCCATTGTAATGTTTGAAGTTAGGCTCACCATTTGAGGTCAAGATGTTAAGAGCTACTCATGCCATGCCTCTATGTTTATTGCAAGTTATTAAAGTATGATTATCTTCTGTATTCCGTGGGATTAGACTTAGAACCAAGTGGACTAAAGGCAAGTCCCCAAGTCCTAGAACTACGTGCCACTGTAGGTGAAGGTATTAGAGGCGAGTCCCCTAATCTCTAAAAGGCGAGTATCCTAAATATGAAGGCTTGAGGCGAGTACCCAAGTTCGGAATTGAGGCAATTAGCTGAGTCCATGAAGTAGAGGTGAATACTCGGTTCACACAAGGGTTAGTGGATCCACTTAGGCATTAGGAGGTTCAACTTGCAAGATCCCCCTTTCTTTCGATATAGGGGTTAACATGGGATTCCAAGTTGTAGCTCGCTTTCTCTTATCTTATGTTGGTTGATGTCTCTTCCCAAACTTACGTATCATGATCTATACAAGTTGATTTAAATTGTAAGCATGGTTTACTTCAAGCATCATTCATACATGTCATATTGTTATTATGCTCTTCATTGCTTATGCTTATGAATTTCGACTATGTTGCCTATCTCTTGTTGCATTGCATCCTACATACTTAGTATAATCAAATGTACTAACGTATATTCTATGCCTACATGATGTAACCATGTAGGAACAGGTGCCCCACTTGATCATCCACCTCCACGCGGCTAGTACGACTTCTCTCAAGCTTGTTGGTGAGTCCTTCATTCCGGGGAGGTTTCTTATGATATCATGCTATGTTCTAGAACTACCTTTTTTTATGTAAATGTTGACTATGAGGGTGAGCCCGGTTGATTGTCTTGGGCCCCGCTCTTCGCTATGTAGTAGAGGTGTTATTGGACATGTCATGTGTAATGTTATAAGATTGACTCTCTCTTGGCTTTTGTTGTTATGATATGAAAGATGTTCCTTAGTCCTGGTTATCCTTATTTCTACTCTTGTTGCTATTTTATTGCTTTTGTGACTAAGGATGTGTAATGATGCGCTTGGGGTCCCTTCGCGTTCCCCTTGCGTCGTGTCACGTCTAGACCCTAGGATTGGGTCATCTCAAACAAGAATGATTAATAGAGTTATTAGAAAATAATACATTAATATTTTTTTTCTTTTTATTATTTTTTTATGAAATAAGTATAATTATAAAAGATGGATTATAATTTTATTAGAATGATTAACAAAATGCCACTGGTTATACTTATAACATGATTTGGTCTGATCTCTTATACTCATATTAATTAAAACATATTTTTACACTAATGAATATGTTTAAACGATAGGATATTATACTTTTTAACAATCAAATTTGTCCCCTTGTTAATGTTGGATTAAAATTTGTCTTTAACGACCGGAAAAAGATTTGGTCACTATAAGAGTATTTATAACGACCGAAAAAAATTAGTCACTATAAGTATATTTATAGTCGCTATAAGTATATTTATAAGAATAGGAAAAAAATTTGATCACTATAAGTATAATTATAATGATCGGGAAATAATTTATTCACTATAAGTGTATTTATAATGACTAGATTCATTTTTCTTGGTTGAGAAATGGTCGTTAAAAGTCTTTTTTCTTGTAGTGTCACTTAGAGAATTCTTCACAACAATGTTTCGAGAAAGTGATTCAATACTTAGTAATTTTCATTTCGAAAGCCATACGGGAGACCATATGGACCGTACCACTTTACACCAGCCATATACTTGGCCATTCCACTTCACTTGGTTCCAAAACTGTGGAATTTCAAGGCTAAGGCCACCATAAAACCCTCCACACATTCCATGGAGCCTCACATGGCCCGTGTAGGTCCATGTGTGGTGTGTTTTAGTCTAAACCTCCATTTAAAGCTCCCACACCCCACACAAGGCAAAGTGTCACTCCAAGGAGGCTCCACATAGTCCGTACAACTTCACACTAGTTGTGACGGGTTCCATGGAGCATCACCTTGGTCAAAACCTTTTCGGAACCAAACTTCGAAGCTCCATTGAAGTCGTATAAAGTCCGAATCCTTACATCATCTCACCTTTGGGATCATTCGTCCTCGAAAATGGTAGGACAAGGCTTCAAAGGCTTGACTTAGAAAATGAAACATTCGAGCACAAGGTACAAAGCATAATTCATCATTTGAAAATCATCAAGTCATCAAAACTCATATGAAAACGTATTCAAATCATTTAACACATCATAAAATAATTTTCGTGCATATGTATGCATGTCATGTCATGAGACTCAAGAGTTAAAGAATTAGAACCATTGAGATTAGGAAGAATGTAATACCATAGGCTTGAGTAGATTGGAAAGGATAGAGGTAACATCACATCATACTTGATTCCACTCCCCACGAAGAACTTTCCACATGTTTGATTTCTCTGGAGTACCTTAACCGAAGCGACATCCTTATCCCAAAATCTCAACCAGAACTTCCTCATAAGACAAGTTCCCTTTAACCTCAACACCTCCCAAGTTCATAATAGCACTAGTGTCATCAACCAACTTCTCAACATAGACACATGGAAAATCGGGATGATATTATACACTCATATCATAATCCTTTAGGAGTTCCAACAATCTCCTTTGCCTTAAGTTTAAGATCCCTTTGAGTGAACACATATTCCAAACTCTTGTGGTCAGTAAAATGTAAACATGCACCTCATACACATAGTGTCTCAAAATCTTTAAGGCAAATACCACCACTACTAACTCAAGATCATGACTCGGGTAATCACGCTCATGCACCATCATTTGCCTTGACGCATAAGCTATCACCTTAACATGTTGCATAAGTACACAACCCAACCTAATTAGCGAATCATCATAATATGCCACCATCCCATCTAAGCCATATGGTAAAGTTAAAATAGGAGTTGATGTAAGCCGATCTTTCAATGTTTAAAAACTCTTCTCACACTTATCCGACAATACAAACATGGCCTTCTTTTGAGTCAACTTGGTCAATCGAGATGCAACAGATGTGAAACCTTCAACAAACATTCTATCATAACCAGCCAACCCAAGAAAGCTTTGAATATCCGAAGGAGCAAGCTTGTCAAATAATGCGCATCCTTCACCAACTCCCTTTCTATCTCAACTATAAGATCAACTACAACATCTTACTTGCCTGGATTGCATTACCAACCTGTTGTAACCCTCCTATTCGGTAGGGAAGGATGGAGATAGGAAATCTTAAGAAACGTTCCACGTCACAATAAGAAATCATGAAAAATGGAGACATTTCCTAATATGTTTTGTAGCCTCCTGCCCATAGATGTGGCGGGCATCATACCAATAATAAGATTCTACCTGACGCGGCATGTTGGACTCTGAGGATCGTTTTAAATGTAGTGCTATGATACCATCTCTGTCATGGTTCGAACCTAGGGTCTAAGAGTGACATGGTAAATAGGAATCTGAGAGTCCCCAAACAAGCCTTAAAATATCCATATTCACATCATCGATTCGGAAGCATATATAAATATTAAACATATAGTTCTAAGGAATAGGAAAGCAGGACTCATGCTATAAGGATATTATGGGGAAAGGGATTCACATGGATTCACATAACACGTAACACAAAAAAACTAAGGGGCAGGTAACTATGACTCACTCTATGAGGGCAATTCCTGACTTAGGATCTTTAACATTTCCACATCAAAGAATACATACTTATCATAATTCTCATAATCAAATCCATAATAGTCATATCAAATAGATAAAAGTAATCATAAATGCCAAATACAACACATAACATATAGATTCATCTAGAGTCTACAAGATATCCAACAATGGCTCTAGTAAGAAGAAAGTATGGAGGCCAAGACATGTCCCGGATTTACCATCAAAATAAATAGCCTAAATGGAACCAACATAGGTAGAGGAAAGGTGGCTTGTACTTGGAAGATAAGAATCACCATACAAATGTCTCAAATCTGATCTAGCCATAAAACGATGGGTGAAGGTAGTCTCCAATCCCTATATGGTTAGATCATGCAGGGAAAAATATGTGTTAGTACGTTTGAATGTATTATGTATGCGGGTATGCAATCCATATGACTTATCAAACCTACATTCAATGTTAGATAACGAGGGCACATAATATATAAAGAAGTATATATCTGATGTCGCCAAGTTACACCTCTATTTTAGAGGATAAAGCAGTCTTTGTCAAGATATAAAACCTAACCAAGATTAGGGTCGAACCCAAGGGAATACGTAGACTCAAAAAAATTCACCAATAAGTAGTTCAACTAGTTAACCAACTCAATTCCCCAAGGGGGGGGTTGCAATAATCAATAAGAAAGTAAACTAAACTAACTATCACGAGAGACAATCAATAATAGAGAGCAACTAGGGTATCGTGTTCCCTATGATTCCCCAACTTAGTATCACCGGATAACCCAATTCATGTCTAGTATACAGTATGTAGGACAGTAATTTAAGTTCACCAAGCCATTTGGTCAAAGGTGAGAGACTTATTTCACTATGTGACTTGGCCCATCTCTATAGTGTGCAATACTAACCATTACCTATAAGTCCTCGTCAACATCCCCTTAGCCCAGTTCTGTTGATTAGACGAAAATACATCATCGAATCCTGTTAATCAATCTCTTTTCCTATTCATTACTACTTGGTCCAGTCAGTAACACTAGGCAGGTTCTAATGTTGGCCACTATTATAAAACATCCAAAATGAAGAGAATTGATTAGTACATACATATACCCTTTCAAAGAATTACAAATTAACCCGATTTACTAAGTTAGTTCTTCATGGTTCCCACAACCCTAGTTGTGGATTTAGCTACTCATTCTATGGGTAGATGAAGAAATTATGAATTGAGAAAACATATTTAAACACTTACCCAATTGAAGTAAGATCAAGCAAATCCAAGAAGAATGAGAATCACAAGCTTCAAGATCAAATTTACCCAGAAGTGTTTTCTCAATAGCTTCTCTCCAAAGTATTGAGTTCTCCAAGTACAACCCCGAAAAGTATTGAATAATGACGTCCTCCTTTGTACAATAACCTAAAAGCACTATTTATATAATTACAGTCAAGTCCTAAATAAAAAAGAAAAACTAGCCAGCGAACTCCAGGAAAGGTCTCTACGAGTAGTAATATGATTTATGAGTCGTAGTCATGGTCTCGTAGTCTGCCCCTAGGATTCTGGACTACTCTTCTACAACATTACTTTACAAGTTGTAGATTGATTCATGAATCGTATTTCTCTCTCGTAGACTTCAATTGCATCACCTTGTCCTTCTCTGGAAGTCTTTCCAAATCCCATCTCTATCACATGTTGAATGCTCTAGGACTCGTATAGAGGTCTCACATTGCTAAACTTCAAATATCATCCTTCACTGGAGTTTGTCACGAGACCTTCTCTATGACTCGTAGAATGCTCTACCATTTGCAGAGGGTCTTTTAATTCACCAAAAACCAGCAATCTTATGCAATTTTTCTACAAATCATAGCCAACCTGTCTTTCTGCAAATCTAGATATAAAAACACATAAAACCCATAAATATCACATTGAGAACACAGAAACTCCTAAGTTTTAAGCATCAAAGTTGTTGAAATTTGACAGTACATCAACACCCTCAGCATAAAATTGTTGCTTGTCCTCAAGCAACGACTCAATCTATATAGATAATACAGTAACACATAGAACTCTCAATGGCATATATCGTATATATCTCAAACTTTAGATACCCATACCAGCTTTTCAAAATAGGATTAGATAGCTATTTAGCAAACTAATGCAGACTGGTGCATGTGAAAACATAACTATAACAAGCAAGGGAATATCAACTGTCCACAATCACTGAACAAGTCAAATACTAACAATGCAATGCAAGTGCCCTCACAGAAAGAAGTCTCATTTTTGACACTAAAGAATTGTTTCAAATTTAACCATGGGACTATGCAAACACACTCACTCTCACAATAGATATTCATGCACAACGACTAAAACCATAAACTTGCCCGTATACTCATGACTTAGACTTTCAACTAAATAGACTAGGATCACTCTAGGACTTTCTAGGCTTGTAAGGTAGGTTAAGGGGGCTTTAGTGTGATATTTTAGGATAATAGTGACTAATGGCACTCCTTGATACTGCGATTTTCAACATTTTTGCCTTACTAACTTTGTCGTTTTCCCTTATTCTCCCTTTTTCCTTATTCAAGCTTTTCCGGGTGCTTTCTTCTCATTTTTCAGCTTTTTATCTTGTTTTTATGCTTCTTTTTGCCTTTTCCTCAATTCTAAGGCATCATTTATTTTTCTTGCACCCGGTATATGATTTTTCTTCTTTTTCTCTTCATTCCTAACTCTCTCCCTTATTTTTGTGCTTTACCATTACAACAGCCACCCTCAACTTAGGATTTTAGACTGTATTGAAGTACACAACATCTCTTCCCCAAACTAGGGCTACTAATTGTAGCCACCCTCAACTTAGGCTTTTTGCTTTAGTCAAGGTTCACGATGCTCAAGGAATGACCAGGGCCAATTTTAGGTCTTTCCACTAGACAAGGCTAGGCTAATTAAATGTTTTCAAAGAATAGCTACATGTAGGGCTCAAATATTTAGAACAAGGGATAAAACATCAGTTGGTTGGTTATTTTTAGACAAAAGTGGTCTATTTAAGAACAAGGGTCTAAGATCATTTCCTAATCCATTTCATCTATGATCTAACTTAAAGTTACAGGGCAAGTTCTAAATTAGCACAAAAGACATGAACTAGAAAAATAAGCTCACATTCTCATAGCATTGCATTAATATCAACAAAAGACTCATAGATCATGCTTCTTATATCTATTTATCCACACATATCAGAACAGATATTGCCAAACACCTAAACATGCATGGTTGCCATCTAGCGACTAATCAAAAAAATTTTGTAGGTATCATTTTTCAAGCAAAACACAAAAACATTGTATATGCCATAAGTATTATTACTATATGCTACACATATTATCTAAACATCCTAAACATGGCGATTCAACAGAAGTGAAATATCCACGTGGAAATATAACACATGCAAGAAAACTTTGGGATCAAAATTTGGGGTAGTTAAGGACTATAAGCAACTCAAACTTCACAGATGCCCAAAACTACCCATACCCTAATGAAAAAGATGTGCATTGTCCACCATCCACAAAATCAAGCAAAAATAGAATATAAGGGGGTCAAAAACATACCTAGGCGCCTAAGCGCCAGTATCTGGTAGAGTCTGCCCATCCTCCTCCTCAGTGGGTAGTCTCCTCAGTAATAGTACCCTATCTGAAAGGGACAATGTTCCTCAACTGGTCCTCCTCTCGAGCTCAGCTGATCTCCACCTCACCACTTCACTCTCCCAATGCACACTCGAGATCTTGCTCCTCAGTCCTCCTCGCTCGTTCATGTCTATCCTGCAGATTCTCATCCATGCAAGGTCTCTTCCCGAGGGAAGTCTCTGTAGGCTTCTCAGATTCAAATAAATCCAACATTTGCACTAGAGATGTTGTCTCTGGTAATGTAACTAGTGCCACTAGTGATGTTTTCATATCAGCCCAGAGTTGTTGGATCTCCGACTTTAGGGTCGACAAATCTGAAGGCGAGGCCTCAACCAATCTCTTCTGAACCCTCTCCTCGAAGCCATCAATTCGGGCATCCACTGCAAAAATATGGTCCTAAATAGTAGAGATAGTGAATGCCCGACTTTGATCCTCTGAGTCCGTAATAGCCTGTTAGACCCACGGCCTAATCTTCTGAATAAGCTGAGTCAACTAGGCCTCAGCATATCATAATCTCTACACCATGGCCTGAATAGAAGCGGTGGACACGTAGACCATGCTAGCTGTAGGAGTCTGTGAAGTAAAGGCCTCTGGTGTGGTATCAGCAATAGTGGGCCCCATCTCCTTCACTGTACTATGCTGCGGGGGCCTTTCCTTTGTAGTAGTAGTGGTGGTGGTAGTTTCTCTCTTAGAACCCTCAAGCGGTGGCACCGGGGTAAACATCTCTGGTGGAGAAAGAGGTTGTGCTCCCAGGAGTGCCACCGGTTTCTCATCCCCCTTGACCAAGATGGGCACCAAAGTATGTTGGGCTTTTACCAACCTGTCAAGCTAATATGATACCTCCACTTGAGACTCTACACAGAGTGTGTAGATCAAACATAGGAATGGGATGGAGATGGCCCTCTTAGATGTGGGCTCATGTATCTGCTAGGCTATGAGGCGGGCCCAATCTATGTCATAGGAAGCTAAGATGCTTACAACCAAAATGACCCGCTTCGGTGTCAAAGTATTATCTGCATGAGTCAACCTGATGCGGGAATGAACAATAGCCCACAAAAACTTTGCGGGAAAGCTGAGTGAAGCCTTGATAATAGGCTCTATGTGGGTGGTAACTCAAGTAGGTTCCGAGCCCTGCTCTGCAATATGACTAGCCACCAATCTGAAATGTATGGTCCAATGCTCAAGATCCTTAATAATCAATGGGTTTATGGCCTGCCCCAACCTGTAGTCAAACTATGCTGTAGATCTGGGGCCATGATACTCGAGACCAAAAAGCATAAGGCGGATGGTTTCCTCTGAAATGTCAACCCACTGACCTCTCACTTGTGTCTCTCTCCGCCTAGGCTGAGTGAGAGGATTTTTCCCCTTGGAAACACTGTAATGAATGGTGGCTGCATAGGATGCCTAAAACTCTCTCACCAAAATAAGGGAGTACCTCCAAAAGAGACTCTGTCAGCCACATGAGCCCACAACGAATAATCATGTCTTGTAGATCGAGGACACGGCTAAGTCCATCTGCTATAACCCTAGGCTCCTCAAGATAGAACGGGTATGCTTGCCATACTTATTGGGATACATGCCCTCTCTAAAGATCTCATCCATGACCTCGATGCACCATCAGTTGGCATAGGCATCTAGTGCTAAAGATGAAGATGTTGCGACGAAGGACTCGACTGCTCCTTCCTCAAAGCCCTTCTCAGAACTAGGATCCTCTCTAGAAGGAGTCATTTGTGGCATGCTGCTCCCACTCTTGTCATTAACTTCCTCTTCAGACTGGGAAGGACTATCAATTGAAGCCTGACTATGAGCCAAGCCTTGGCTACAACTCTGGTTTGTGGCATCACAACATTTAGGTCTAGTCTGACATCAATGATCACTACTGACACACTCTACTGAGGGGTCTGCTCGTCACCCGAATGTTCGTCATCTGAAGGTTCATCTCTTTCTTTCTCCTCAGAGCCTCAATCTCAGCACGTCTACCTTTTGAGGCCATAATACCTAAAACATAGACATCAACACACCATAATTAGCCCCAAGAATCAAGTATTAAAGTGCTAAAAGTTATCTGAGTCAGTTGTAGAAGGGCTCTACGAAAGCCCCTTTACAAGTCGTAGTGAACACTATGAGTTTTAAAGAGCTCTCATAGGCTAGTGATTCAGAACAAATTTTGATCACTGGAAAAGTCTATGAGACCTAGGTACGACTCGTAAAGTTGTTTATGAGTCGTAGACTGGGGTCGTAGAAAATTGTTGTGAATCATTAGATTCAAGCAGGGGTCCATGAGACCTATCTACAAGTCATAAAGTGATCTATGACTCGTAGAATGTCTTATCTGATGGAAACTCAGAAACATCATGTTTCTAGAATTCTACACGAGGTGAAATTACGACAAGATTGCTCTACGCATCATAAAAGACACTCATGGACAAAAAATCTCAGTAACCTGAGTTTCTAAGTCCATCACACGGAAATCAAAAGACATTTTCAACAATTAATTCTACTAACATTGATGCAAGAATACAAATACTCACACGATTTCAATGATACAACCCTAACTCCAACAATTTCAACATATATTCACCCCATCGAAAATGATTAAACATGAATAAACCTATGGTTCCAACCATTCCTATTGGACTTACACAAAATCATGTAGCATCAATTCATTAAGCACAAACTACTTAACATCATTTAGTAACAAACAAGGTGGATGATTCAATGGGCACAATAATTAATAATCACAAGTCCACACTACCTAATTCTGGATTCAATTAATCAATTAAACTAAGGGCAACCCTATTTCATATATTATCACAATTCAAATTCACAAAAAGGTTATATGTCTAAACACCAAAGCCATCATAATCAACAAACCAATCACTTAAGAACAAGGCAAATTAATGATAAAAATTAAACCAAGAACTTATCAAAAATGGAGATTAACTTGAACAAAAGAGAGGTGGTGAATAAGCACAAACCCTAGGGCAGCTAGAACTCTCCTTGAAAATGAAGCGTCGGTGGTTGAAAATCAGAGGGAAAGGGAAAGCTTGGGTAGGTTTGGTAAATTGAGGTTAAATAGGGTCAAAATAATTTTACCCCTCCTTTTATATGTTTATTGGGTCAAATGAATAAATACTAGGTCTGGGTCTATGAAACCCGATTACAATTTGTAGATGGATCTACGACTCATGAGTCATGGTTTCGTAGAACCCTCAACACTTAGCAAAATTTCAAAAACTTATTTGAGCTCCATGAACCCCATTCATGACTCGTAGTTTGATCTATAAATTGTAAAGTTAGCTTATGGAATGGAGTGTACAATTTTTCCTGCTTACTGGAATTTTCTACGAGATGGTGTACAAGTCATAGACAACTCTACGACTTTTAGACCGAGTCATAGAAACTTGACCTGATGCTTTTCTCAGCCAGATTTGCTGACTTAGTCCTATACCTGCATAGTCTTCATGAAATACACCATTACCCAATATGCAACAAACCCAATGTCAGAAATTGCAATGCAAACTAAATAAAACAACCACCTATGAATCCAAATATTGAAAATAAACCAATAACTATGGAATTACATAAAAAGCCTTAGTTACCTCCCAAGTAGCACTTGATTTAGTATCGTGGCATGACTTAGGAAAATTGGTTACTCAGACTTCCCCAATTTCCCTGACTTCACTCTTGAGCTCATCTGGCTTCATGGACTAACGATGTCGAAGACAACCTTTTCATCATTCAATTTAAATTTGAGTTGATTAGTTTCCATGTCCACTAAAGCTTGCCCAATGGCTAGGAATGGTCTTGCCAAGATGATTGGGACGTCGAAATCAACTTCAAAATCAATAATCACATAGTCTGCAGGGAATATGAATTTTTCCACTTAGACCAACAAATCATAGTGTATACCCACAAGCTTCTTCACCATTCGATCCACCATTAACAACTGCATGCTAGTAGGAGTAGGGCTCCAAATCCAAGATTCTTGTAGACCACAAGGGGCATGAAATTCATACTAACACCTAAAATACATAGTGCCCTTACGAACTCCACATCACCTATAGTGCAAGGTATGGTGAAAACACCTAGATCTTTATGCTTTTAGGTTAAGGAGTTCACTGTGATGACACTGCAATGTTGAAGCTCTTGAGAAAGCTCGTGACTCTCAGTGCACTTTTTTGGTGATCAAGTCCTTCATATACTTTGCATAGCCTAGCATATCCTCCAAAGCCTTGATAAGAGGGATGTTGATAGATAGCTGCTCAAGCATGGAGAGAAACTACTTGAACTTGCGTTCCTCCTCCCTTTTCGTGATTATTTGAGGGAAAGGAGGAGGAGGCCTAGGGACGGGCTTAAACTTCTATGGTGCTTTAGCTGCTTCACTTGTGACGACCCAAGCCTAGGGCCTAGACGTGACATGGTAATAGGGAACCCGAAGGGACCGCAACAAGCCTCTTTACATATCATTACACATCCTTGGTCGCGGATGTATTAAAACAACAACAAGAGTATAAAATAATGATAAGGGACTAAGGGAAATCTTCCATATCATAAAACATTACAGAGTCAAGAGAGATTCAATCTCATAGCATCATTACATATCTTGTCCAACAACACCTCTACACATCAAATTTAGTGGGGGGCCAAGAAAAATAACTGGGCTTACTCTCATAGTCAAAGCATACACATAAAGGAAAGAGAGTCCTAGCATAACATAAGAGAAAAAGACATTATCCTAGGTTGTTGAGGACTCACCAACAAGCTTGAGAGAGAGCGTACTAGCCATGTCGAGGAGGAGGATGATCAAGCGGGGCTCTGGTTTCTACATGGTAACATCATGTAGGCATAGAGTATGCGTTAGTACGTCTGAATATACTAAGTATGCACTATGTAATGATACGAGAGATAAGCAACAAAATCAAAATGCATCAACATAGGCAGTGAATAAACATATAGCAATATGGCATGCATGAATGATGCCTATAGTAAATCATGCTTACAAAGAACATAATACGTGTGTAAGAAGTGACTATCAATATAGAATATCAAAGGCCTACCACCTCCTTGGACAGACGATTGAGGTACTAATCCCTCAATGTGGTTATTGAGGTACATACCTCCTGACATGGTAGCACAGGCCTACTACCTCCGGAACGAGGTAATCGAGGTACCAACCCCTCAATGTTCTTGTTGAGGTACATAGCCCCAATCATGGTAGCACGGGCCTACTACCTCCAAAGCGAGGCAATCGAGGTACAAAACCCTCAATGTGGTTACCCGAGCCTACTATCTACCGAGCAAGGTAATCGAGGTACCAACCCCTCAATGTGATTACCCGAGCGTATAGCCCCCCGAGTGTGGCTCGGTCAACTCACAACATTATACATTACTTTCAACATCAGAAACTCATGCTAATCATAAGACATGCTTTAGACCTTCAACAACTCAAGAATCCATAATTGGACATTTTATCAAACACTTGGCGGGTGTGTAATTCTAGTGTAAAACCATACAATTCATGATTGAATTCATACAAGAAAATACAATATAAAACCACCAACCAATATTTGGTAACACTTTCGTGCAAGATACATCAATACCCTTCATCAAATCCCATAATGGATCATAGATTCATAGCTTAAAATATGCTTAAACAATCACAGTTTTACAAAATCCCAACAAGGTTCTTTGTCAAATTCATAGTAAGACAGACCCATAAGTGAATCAACTTAGAAACATGAGATTTAGGTAAAAAGGAGGCTTGTCCACCATGGATGAAAGGACCTAATGGTTGAAATCCACACACCTTAGACTTTGAGGAATTCTTGCTGAAGATTGGAAATGGAGGCTTGAAGCTTGAGTGAAATCCTTAAGATCCGAATGAGTTTTGGGACTTGAAATTTGGGGTAAAATGTTTGTCTAAGTGTTTGAGAGAGTATTGGGGAATGTCTTGTATGATATGAAGGTGAAATGTGGCTATGTATAGGTTATTTCACGCATGGAAAGGCTTAGGCCCAAGACCCAAAAGCCTTGGACAGAACAACAAAACTACACAAAAATTACACTGAGGCGCGCCCTTGGCGTGTCGCGCCTTCCGTTCGAAACCTCACTGGAAATCAATTTTTGGGAAATTAAAATTGTGATTCATTTGCTCTAAAATTATGATTAGGCCCACGTCCCACTCAATTTTTCCCCCTGATCAAGAATATGAAGCCATATTTTCGATATCATGCATATATTTTAAGATATATGGAAATTACGATTCCGGGCACTTCCGAAGCACATTTTCGAACACTTTTTGGGATCGTTTCAATATCTCCCCCTAGGGAAGATTCGTCCATGAATGGAAAAGAAGTGTGCATAAGAAGAGTAGTCATGAAGAAATCAGCCCCAACAAAAATGCGACAATATGCTTAAACACCATTTTCAAAAATCTCAACATAAGTGTTAAAATCACCATGAACTTTGTTAGCATAAACATGAATGCATGCAAATGACATAGGGGCTAAATCATAAGACTTGAAATCACATAGGGGACTTAGAGTTAGTACCTTAGGCTTGAGTAGAATGGAAGAGATAAGGATATCGCCTTTGCATGCCCACTTTGGCCTCCCATGTAGCATTTTCGACTTGTTGATTCCTCCAAAGGACCTTAACGGAAGCAACATCCTTGTTCCTCAACCTCTTCACTTGTCTATCCAAGATCTTTACTGGAACTTCTTCATAAGTCAAGTTATCTTCAACAATGCCCACAATATTCAATGGGACAATAGCATTTGGATCACCCACACACTTCCTCAACATAGATATATGGAAAACAGGATGAACCAAATCCATTGCACTAGGCAACTCCAACTCATAGACCACCTTACAAATCCTCCTCAAAACCCCATAAGGACACAAAAATCATGGACTTAATATATCCTTCTAACCAAAATGAACCACACCCTTCATGGGTGACAACTTCAAATAGACCCAATCACCAAATTTAGATTCAAGCTCTCTTCTCCTTACATCGGCATTGGACTTTTGATGACTTTGGGCTATTTTCAACCTTTCTCTAATTAACCTTACCTTCTCCATAGCCTCTACAACCATATATGGACCCAACAAAGCCATTTTTCCCACTTCAAACCACCTAACCGGTGACCTACAACATCTACCATAGAGGGCCTCAAAAGGAGCCATACTAATGCTATAATTATAACTATTGTTGTAAGCAAACTCAATCAATGGAAGATGATCATCCCAACTACCCTTAAACTCAAAAATACAAGCTCGAAGCATATCCTCAAGGATTTGGATAGATCTTTCGGCTTGGCCTTCCGTTTGAGGGTGAATGTCGTGCTAAGCTTTACCTTGGTCCCAAGACCCATTTGGAAGGACCTCCAAAAGTGTGAAGTGAATTGAGCGCCACGATTCGATATGATAGACAAGGGCACCCCATGCAATCTCACCAACTCATGAATGTACAATTTAGCATAGGCTTCGGCCTCAAAAATAGTATACACGATAGAAAAAGAGTTGACCTTGTCCTCCTATCGACCACAACCCAAATAGAATCAAAACCCTTCCTAGTCTTAGGTAACCCAACCAGAAAATCCGTGTTAGTTTCCTCCACTTCAAAGTAGGAATCTCTATGTCTTGGGTTAGGCCACCCGGACTTTGGTGTTTGGCCTGGAATTGTTGGTAACTATGGCAATCGGATACAAATATGGCAATGTCCTTCTTCATGCCTCTCCACCAAAAGACATCCCTCAAATCTCTATACATCTTGGTAGAACCGGGAGGAATAGAATAAGAAGAATTATGAGCCTCCTCAAGAATCTTCTCTCTCAAGTCTTCAACACAAGGCACACACAACCTACCTTGGTACCTAAGGGTACCATCTCCCCTGGGAGAAAACCTCCACTTTGCCCTCTCTAACCAAGGCCTTGAATTTTAACAAGGAGGGATCAAGATCTTGCTTTGCTTTTACCCTATTAACAACGGAAGCTTTTGGGCCATCGACAACCACAATACCACCTCTATCCAGCTCTTCAAACCTAACCCCCAACATAGCCAACTGATGAACCTCTCTAGCCACCTCTTTTCCCCCATCTTCAACATTAGCTACGCTACCCATAGACACCCTACTCAAAGCATCAACCATAATATTAGCCTTGCCAGGATGATAATGCACATTCATATCATAATCCTTATGAAGCTCTAACCACCTTTGTTGTCACAAGTTAAAATCTTTTTGAGTGGACACGTATTGGAGACTCTTATACTGGCGAACACATCAACAAGAACCCTATACAAGTAATGATGCCAAATTTTCAAAGCAAGTACCACGGCGGCCAATTCAAGTTCAAGAGTAGGATAATTCTTTTAATGCACTTTGAGTTGTCTAGAAGCATAGGCTATCACCTTACCATTTTTCATCAAAACACAACCCAAACCAATGTGGGAGGCATCACAATACATAACAAACCGTTCCAACCCTTCTGGTAGAGATAAGGTAAGAGCAGACACAAACTTATCCTTCAAGGTTTGGAAACTCTTTTCACACTCATTTGGTCTGCACGAACTTAGCCTTCTTTTGAGTCCACTTACTCAAGGGAAAGGCAAAAGAAGAAACTTAGTCTGGACCATTGTTCCTATAATAGTAATAACCTCGGTTGTCTCAGAAAGCTCTATCTCGACCATAGTTTCGAGTTGGCGCCAATAGTCTTGATTGGGCCCTTAGGCAATTGTCACGACCTAAGCCTAGGGCCTAGACGTGACACGGCAAATGGTGAATCCGAACAAACGCCAAATAAGCCCCTTAACTTATCATTGCACATCATTAGTCGAGAAAGTAGATAAAAGTCATAAAGAGTAAGAATAGGGGCAAAAGGGACTAAGGGGAAAGCTTGCATAACATCATAATCAAGAGACAAAGAGTCAAAGCTCATATCATAGATACATAGCATGTCCAACAAACACCTCTACTATATACATAAGAGCGGGGGCCTAGACAAAGCAACCGGGCTCGCCCTCATAGTCAATATAGAACATAAATAAGAGTGTCTCAATATGTAATAAGAGAAACATAGATAGACATCCCCGTAATGGAGGACTCACCAACTAGCTTGAGTAGTACCTAACTAGCGACGTGGAGAAAGATGATCAACTTGGGCACCGGGTCCTACATGATGATATCATGTAGGCAAGAGTATGCGTTAGTATGCATAAATGTACTAATTATGTGGAATACAATGCAACAAGACAAAGGCATCATGATCGAAATGCATAACAATAGGAAGTAAACATAATATAACAATATGACATCTATGATCAATGCTTAAGTAAATCATGTTTATTTAGGATATCGTATGTGTAGAAGAGACCATACTAGATTTTCAAAGTACAAACCCTTGGTAGGTTTACGATGATCTCACCCATCACCCTGGTGTTTGAGGTACAAACCCCTCAACTAGGTTAGTTGGCAATATTACCTACCACCCTGGTGTGTAAGGTACAAACACCTTAACTAGGTTAGCGGCAATCTTACCTACCACCTTTGTATGTTAGGTACAAACCCCTCACTAGGTTATCCGGATTGGGTATGGTCTAATGCAACACTTTATGTAGAATATATCATATACACAAGTTCTTTTCATCATTATATAGTCATTCGTATCATATCTCATGCTTTGGACTTCAATTCCTGAAGAAACCACATCCAGACATTTTATCAAACACTTAGAGGGTGTGTAGTGCTAGTGTAAAACCATGCAATTCAAGAGTGAAATCATGCTAGTATATTCAATGTAAAAGCTTCAATAGATACTTGGTAACACCCTCAAGGAATAAACATCAAAACCCCTCACCAATCCTTTCAATAGATCTTATATTCATAGCTCAAAACATGGTAAAATAGTTACAATATCATATGTTCAAACATAGTGTGCAATGAGTTTTATAATAATCAAGACCCACATATAAATCAACTTTAAATCTTACAATTTGTAAGGAAAGGAAACTTTATGGGTGAAAGGAACCCATGAAAGAAACCCACATTCCTTATCTTGGAGATGAACTTGGTGTAGATTGGAGATGAAACTTGAAGCTTGAAGAAGAACCTTGAAGGGAATCCTTAGATCCAGAAGAGGTTTTCAGACTTGAATTTTGGAGTGAAAAAATATGGCTAAGTATTTGAGTGAGTATTTGAGAATATTTAGGATGATATGAGGGTGAAATATTGCTAAGTATAGGTATTTTCACGTTTGGGAAAACTTAGGGTAAAGAGCAAAAAGTTTTGGACTAAAATAGAAAAATTGGACAAAAAAATAGATAGGAGCGCGCCCCTGGCGTGTCGCGCCAGGGTCATGGCTCGTCTTTGGAAATTGCATTTTTGCAATTTTCAAATTTTTTTGCGGTTTCTCTTAAATCAAGGTTAGACCCTTCCCCCCATAATTTGACCCTTTGAAGAAGAATATGAAGTTGGATTTTTGATATTGCGCATGAATTTTGATATATATGGAAATTAAGATTTTGGGCACTTTCGATGCACCTTTTTGAGCACTTTTCGGGGTCGTTTCGATATCTCCTCCTTATGAACATATGTATACTAATGTAAAAGTGACATACAAGACAAGAGTGATCATAAATAAATCAGCCCCAACAAGAATGCAACATTACATTTAAAACACAATTTTCAAAATCTCAACATAAGTGTAAAATCATCAAAAACTTACCAACTTAAACACGAATGCATATGAATGGCATAGGGGCTGAAAATATAAGACGTAAAATCACATAAGGAACTTAGAATTAGTACCTTAGGGTTGGTGGAGTTGAAAATATAAAGAATAACGCTTTTGAATGTCCGATTTCGGCCTCCCATGCAACACTTTTGATTTGTTGGTTCCTCCAAAGCACCTTAATGGATGCCACCGCCTTGTTCCTTAATCTCTTCACTTACCTATCAAAAATCTGAAACGGAACCTCCTCATAACTCAAGTTATCCTCAACAATCCCCACCACATCTAGAGGCACAATAACATTAGAATCACCCACACATTTTCTCAACATAGAGACTTGAAATACCAGATGAACCAATTCCATCTCACTAGGTAACTTCAACTCAAAAGCGAGGTTGTCAACCCTCCTCATGAACTTATAAGGACAAACATATCTTGGGCTCAACTTGGCCTTCTTTACAAGACAAACCACACCCTTCATTAGTGAAACCTTTAGGTAAACTGAATCACAAACTTTGAATTCAAGGTATCTTCTTCTCACGTTGGTAAAGGAGTTTTGATGGCTTTGGGTCGTCTTTAACCTTTCTCTAATCATATTATCCTTGTCAAGAGCCTCCATAACAAGATCTAGTCCCAAAAAAGCTATTTAAGCAACCTCAAACCACCCAAGAAGTGATCGACAATGCCTACCATAAAGAGCCTCAACTGGACCCATACTGATGCTAGAATGATATCTATTATTGTAGGCAAACTCAATCAACGGAAGATGATCATCCCAACCACCTTTAAGCTCCAACACACATGCTCTAAGCATATCCTCAAGGGTTTGGATAGTCCTCTCGGCTTGGCCATCTGTTTGAGGGTGAAAGGCCATAGAAAGCTTAACTCTTGTACCAAGACCCCTTTGGAAAGATTAAAAAAAATATGAAGAAAATGCTGCCCCACGATCTGGTATGATCGACAAAGGAACCCTATGCATCCTTATCAAGTCATGAATGTATAATCTTGCATAATATTCAGCCCGATATGTGGTCTTAACCAATATAAAATGAGCCGATTTTGTCATCCTATCAACCACAACCCAAATGGGATCAAAACCTTGTCTAGTCTTGGGCAACCCAACCACAAAATCAATATTAATAACCACCCACTTCCAAGTAGGAATCTCTACGTCTTGGGTTAGGCCACTCGACCCTTAATGTTCGACTTTGACTTGTTGACAACTATGGCAATTGGATATGAATTTGTCAATGTCCCTCTTTATGCCTCCCCATCAATATACATCCCTCAAATCTCTATAAATTTAGTGGAACCGGGGTGGATAGAATAAGAAGAATTATGGGCCTCATCAAGGATTTTCTCCCTCAAACCTTCAACACAAGGCACACATAACCTGCCTTAGTACCTAAGAGCACCATCTCCCCCTTAGGAGAAAACCTCTACTTTACCCTCTTTCACCAAGGCCTTTAATTCAAGAAAGGAGGAGTTAAGATCTTGGTTTGCTATCACCTCATGAATTAATAAAGACATAGACCCATCAATAACAATAACAACATCATCACCAACCTCTTCCAACCTAACCCCCAATCTAGCCAATTAATGCACCTCCCTAGCCATTTTCATATCACCACCGTTAATATGAGCTAGGCTACCCATAGACACCCTACTCAAAGCATCCGCCTTAACATTTGCCTTACCCGGATGATAATGCACACTTATATCATAGTCTTTAAGAAGTTCTAACCATCTTCTTTTCCTCAAGTTGATCTCTTTTTGATTGAAGACATATTGGAGGCTCTTATGATTGGTGAACACATCCACATATACCCTATACAAAAGGTGACACCAAATCTTTAACGCAAACACAACGGCGGCTAACTCTACATCATGGATAGGGTAGTTCTTTTCATGTACCTTGAGTTTCCTAGAGGCATAAACTATGATCTTACTATTTTGAATCAACACACAACCCAAACCAACCTAAGAAGCATCACAATACACCAAAAATACCTCAAGCCCATCCGGTAGTGACAATATAGGAGCAGACACAAGATTGTCATTCAATGTTTTGAAGCTCCTCTCACACTCATCGGTCCAAACAAACTTAACCTTCTTTTGAGTCAATTTTTTCATTGGGAAAGCAATGGAGGAGAACCTATTGACAAACCTTCTATAATAACCCACTAGGCCCAAGAAGCTCCTAATATTCGACGAAGTCAATGGTTTAGGTTAATTTCTAATCACATGGGTTTTCTTTGGATCGACCTTAATACCATCCCTCGACATCACATGACCCAAGAATGCAAGCTCCTTCTACCAAAATTCACATTTTTTATACTTAGCATACAATTTTCCTCCCTCAATCTTTGCAACACAACCCTCAAATGATCCATAAACTCCTCCCTACCATGACAATAGATCAACATGTCATCAATGAAGACCACAACAAAGGAATCAAGGTAGGGTTTGAAGACCTTATTCATAAGGTCCATGAAGATGGTCGGTGCATTGGTCAACCCAAAAGACATCACAACAAACTCATAATGACCATATCTAGTCGAGAAGGCCGTCTTAGGAATATCACACTCCCTTACCTTCACTTGATGATACCCATACGAGATGTCAATTTAAAGAAATGGCTAGCCCTTGCAATTGGTCAAACAAGTCATTAATCCTTGGAAGAGGACACTTATTCTTGATGGTGACCCTGTTGAGTTGCCCGTAGTCAATGCATATCCTAAGGGACCCATCCATCTTTTTCACAAACAACACCGTAGCACCCCAAGGTGATTGGCTAGGTCTAATAAATCCCTTCTCCAACAAGTCCCTCGGTTGTTCCTTCAACTCCTTTAACTCTGTTGGGGCGATACGGTAAGGGGAAATAAAAATGGGATGAGTATCGGGGAGGAGGTCTATGCCAAAGTCTATTTCCCTTTCGGGAGGGAAACTGGGAGGTCACTTGGGAAGACATCAAGAAACTCATTTACAACCGGGACTGACTCTATCAGAAGGACATTAGACTCTACATCCCTAACCTTCACAAGATGGTAAGGACACCCCTTAAAGATCAACTAAAGTGCTTTACTGTAAGAGATGAATCTACCCTTGACCACCACATCTTTACTTTCCCACTCAAGGACAGGTTCATTAGGAAATAAGAATTTGACCCTACGGGTTCTACAATCAATAGAAGCATAGTAGGCATGTAACTAATCCATCCCAAGAATGACATCAAAATCAACCATGTCTAATTCAACAAGATCGAAAGTAACAATTTATGCAAACTGCAAATAGAACAACTTTATAAACTTTTCTAGCAACAATAGATGTACCAATAGGAGTAGATACTTCGTATGACTCATGTAACAACTCAAGGTCAACATGGAACTATTGGGCAACAAAAAGGGTGGCAAAACAAAGAGTGGCACCCAAATCAATCAAAGCATATACATCAAAGTCAATGATTTTAACATACCGGTAACAACATCGGGAACCTCACCAACCCCTTGCCTCCCATGTAAAGCATAAAACTGATTGTGCCTTGGGGTACCACCTTGATGACAACCCCAATGGAACCACATTTGCACCCTGTCCCTTGGCACGATATCTTGGAAAATCCACCTTTTTGTGACCAAGATCCTCACATTCGAAGCATGCATTAGTACCTCTCAAGCATGGGCCCCTATGACCCCCTATGACCCCCTCCACATATTGGTCATACATCAATAAGAGGCACACCACCAACACCTTGAGGCCTAGGAGTGTCATTGGAAAACCCCCTATTAATAGCATGAGAAGATCCTTGGTCTTGATGGAACCGGTCACCCTTTTGGAACTTAGCCTCAAGACGGGCCCGCTTGGCCTCATGACCCCTCCTCTTCCAAAACTTTTCTTAATCCATTTATTTGGCATATGTCATCAATTGGGACAAGTCCATGTCACTAATTACCAAAGAAGACCGACATTCTTCACTCACCAAGTTAGAGACCCCTATCACAAACTTGTTCATTCTAGATCTAGGGTCGGCAACAATATGAGAAGCACACTTTGAAAGTTGATTGAACTTGAGGACATACTCCATCACACTCTGGAGCCTTGTTTCAAATTCATAAATTCTACCAACTTAGCTTCCCTAAGATCAAGAAGGAAGAACCGATTAACAAGGCCAATTTGCACTCCTCCAAAGCACCACATCCCCAATTCCATTCTCCCCCTTCCATTGGTCATACCATATTTGGTCTATCCCTTTACGTTGGTATTTCATTCGGCCCAACACCTACGATATTCAAAATCTTGTAGGCCTCATCAATTAACTCTTAAGGATTTTCATCCACCTTTGACCCATGGAACAACAGAGGATTCATCCTCATGAAGTCCCTTACCTTAGATCCCGAGGTAGTAGTATGAGGGGATTGGGCCCCTTGATTTACTTAGTTGGCCACAACTTCGGAAAGCATAGTGAAAGCATCCTGGAGTTCACCATTGGTAGGTTGCTCCTTGGGAGTACGGGCCCTCCTTCCTTGAGTGTTAAGAATGATCTTGAATAGCAAAGAACAATCTTTCGGGGGGAAAAACTTACCACAACTCTATAGCACCACTTAGAACATGAAGAAGGGAAACATTTTCTAAAATGCCTCATAGCCTCCTAATCATAGTCATTGCGTGCTTCACAATCATGAATAGGACTCTAATCAACATGTTGTGGTGGACTCTTAGGATCTATTAACCTAGCGCTCTGATACCAAGTTTATAACGACCCAAGCCTAGGGCCTAGACATGACACGATGAATGGGAAACTCGAAGGAACCTCAAATAAGCCTCTTAACTTATCATTATACATCTTTGGTCGCGCAAGCATATAAAGACATAAAGAGTAAGAATAGGGAAAAACGGGCTAAGGGGAAAGCTTGCATAATGTCATAATCAAGAGACAAAGAGCTAAAGCTCATATCATAGAGATATAGCATGTGCAACAAACACCTCTACTACATATATAAGCGCGGGGGCCAAGACAAAGCAACCGGGCTCACCCTCATAGTCAAAATACAACATAAAGAAGAGTGTCTCAATACATAATAAGAGAAACATAGATAAACAACCGCGAAATAGAGGACTTATCAACTAGCTTGAGTTGTACCGAACTAGCCATGTGGAGAAGGATGATCTACTTGGCATCGGGTCCTACATGGTGATATCATGTAGGCAATAGTATGCGTTAGTACATTTGAATGTACTAAGTATGTAGGATGCAATCCAACAAGACAAAGGCAGCATGATGAAAATGCATAACAATAGGCAATAGGCTTAATATAATAATATGTCATGTATGGTCAATGCTTAAGTAAAACATGCTTAAGTAACTGATTCTTATATAAGATATCATATGTTTAGAAGAGACCAAGCTAGATTTCAAAAGTACAATCCCCTTGGTAGGTTGATGATGATCTTATCCATCACCCTAGTGTGCGAGACACAAACCCCTCAACTAGGTTAATGGCAATCACACCTACCACCCGGGTGTGTGAGGTGCAAACCCCTCAACTAAGTTAGTGGCAATCTCACCTTCTTCCCTGGTGTGTGAGGTACAAACCCCTCACTAGGTTACCAGGATCATGCATAGTCTAACGCAACTCTTTATATAGAATATATCATATAAACAAGCTCTTTTCATCATCATATAGTCTTTTGTATCATATCTCATGTTTTGGGCCTTTATTTCTTCAAGAAACCAGATCCAGATGTTTTATCAAACACTTAGAAGATGTGTAGTGCTAGTGTAAAATCATGTAATTCAAAAGTGAAATCATGCTAGTATATTCAATGTAAAAGCTTCAATAGATACTTGGTATCACCCTCAAGAAATAATCATCAAAACCCCTTACTAATCCTTTCAATAGATCTTATATTCATAGCTCAAAACATGGTCAAACAGTCACAATTTCATATGCTCAAACATAGTGTGCAGTGATTTTAATAATAATCAAGACCCATAAATAAATCACCTTTAAATCATGCAATTTGTAAGGAAAGGAAGCTTGGTATCATGGGTGAAAAGAAACCATGAAAGAAATCCACATACCTTAGCTTGGAGATGAAATTGGTGAATATTAAAGATGGAGACTTGAAGCTTGCAGAAGAACCTTGAAGGAAAGTCTTAGATTCAGAAGACATTTTGACACTTGAATTTAGGAGTTAAAAAATATGGTTACGTGTTTGAGTTAGTATTGGGGGATGTTTAGGATGATATGAGGGTGAAATTTGACTAAGTATAGGTATTTTCACATTTGGGAGCACTTAGGCCCAAGATCCATAAGTCTTGGATCGAGATAGAAAAATTGGACAAAAATAAAACATAGGAGCGAACAATTGGCACATCGCGCCAGGGGCATGGACCGTATCTAGAAATCACATTTTTGCGATTTTCACTACAGTTGCTCTTAAATTTGGGTTAGACCCTCGCCCCCTAATTTTGACCCTCTGAACAAGATTATGTCGTTAGATTTTTGATATCGCACACAGATTTTGAGATATATGGAAATTACGATTCCGAGCACTTTTGAGGCACCTTTTTGGGCTCTTTTTGGGGTCGTTTCAGCATTAGTTCGAAAACTCCCTGTCTTATTATTCAAGAAACATATGTCCTTCTCATAGTATGACTCCTTTTACATGGGTGCACATAGAGGTTGGTGAACCAGTGCATCCACTCTCTCTTAATTCTATTTGATCACCACATCCATGTTTGTGTGAAGTTGAGAAAGTTGTTGCATAATCTCTTCATTAATTATGGCTTGCTCTGAATCCACTCTAAGAACTCATGAACTCTTCATGGAAGCTCTATCCCGCTGTCCCCATGCACAATTTTTCCTGTCAACTTGCTCTATATGCTCAGAATTCCTTACAAATGGTTGATCTAGAAACATGCCTACCATGAAAGTGTCAGCACAAGCCTAACTGTTCTCATCAAGGCTAAAACGCCCCAAAATGTGCTTCGAAAATGTTGATAATCATAATTTTCACATACCTCAAAGTTCGTACACGATATCAAAAATTCAACTTCATATTCTCGATCATGGGACAAAATTTAGTGGGCAATGCCTATAACCCAGATTTTAGAGAACTTGTAGCGAAAAATAATTTTCACTAATATACGATCTCCAGAGTGCATCTATGCCCTAGCCGCGACGTGCCAAGGGTGTAGAGTAGTACATTGTATTCTATACGTTGGGTCTGCATTGTGGACCAGTAGCAAACCAGTACAAAAATTTCCTTAGACTTTCTATTTCGGCCAAGGGCATTGGTGTCATAGACCCATGCCCACTTAAGTGTGAAATCACTTATAATTAGCCATTTTTCAACTCTATATCACTCTAAACCCTCACAAGAGCCTTCGTAAGAGTTAAGCAAGTATCTCATACCAAATTCAAGGAATTCAAGCTTAACTTTGGAACTCAATGATTGACTTCGAGCTGTAAGTTCCCTTCAAACTCATCTCAAGATAACTCATGTTTTAGGTGTGCAGGTTTCATCCGTTGGGTCCTTTCACCCATGGAGCCCAATCTTCTTTTTTATGAAAATTGCATGATTTCAAGTTGCATCACTTACGGGTATTTCTTCTTATCAAATATGAGCATGAATTTTGTTTGGTTTTATCAAAGCATTATTGATTATGCATGAGTATCTATTTTAAATTTACACAATGAGTTGATCTTTGTCTATTGAGACTATGCATCTTTTGAGCTATGAAACTATGATCTATTATTAGTTTTGATGATGGATTTCATGGTACCCTATATGAGGGTTTTACTACATGTTGGTGGTTTGATTTGTATTGAGTTTACTCATCTTGAATTGCATGATTTTGAACAAATATCATGAACTCACCATGTGTTTGATTAAATGTCAAGTCAAGAATTCTCAAATTATTGATGATCTATTATATGATTTATAAGTCAAGTGACTTCATTATGATCAAGGGATTTCAAGTATGTATTAAATTCAGGAAAAGTATCTATGATGTTGCAAGCATCAAGATAAGCCCTATTTCAAAATTTTTACCTCTTGTGATTCATTAATGTTAAAGCAAGGGATCATGTATAATTGTTATCTATTTTCATGTTCAACTTAGGCTCAATATTTGAGGTCAAGCATGTTTATGAGCTACTCAAGTCATGTTATCATGTCTCTTACAAGTTATTCATCTTATGACTAAATTATGATTATTTCATGTATTTTGTGGGATTTGACTTAGCACCAATTGAGACTTAAGATGGGGGCTCAACTCAAGAGGTCCTTATATAATGTCTTAGTCTCTAAACTATGTGTCACAATAGGTTAAACATGATCTCTCTAATGGATTTCTACTGGATCCATCTAGTTATCACTTTCAAGAAACACTAATGCTTGTTATTGTTGTGGTGAAGTGGGTCCGAAGGTGGTTGATTGTCCTCATGCTCAAAACAAAGGTAGATGTGGTCATCCACAAGGTCAAGGTGCAAATGCGGGTGCAAGGGAATGGTAGAAGATCCCACGTAGGCATCATCAACTATCTTGTGATCAGATACACTTCTCAGACATTTAGTAAACCGCTCCCAAGTAGTGCTTATCGAATCACCAAGAAGTTGCTCAAAGTTGTTGATATGATCTTTCAACTTAAGCTTTATAGATCTAGGGAACTACCTCTCCAAAAAGGCCTTCTGTACATCTACGTAGCTAGTGACCGAACTCTACGGGAGCTCAGATAGTCATAATGCAATACTGCTTGGAGAGACAATGGAAAGACAAGAAGTCCCCCAACATCCATAGATAGATTTTGTGTCCACATCCAACTCTTACGAACAAATTCCACATTGTGCAAGTGGCTATATGGATCCTCTGATGGTAAGCCTGCAAATAACCCACTGTTTTGTAGCATGTGATGTAACCCACTAGACACTATGAACTTTGTGTCTACCGGTAGTGGTGGAAACATAATAGCTCCAGTCACATCCATAGTAATGGGGTTCAACTTGTACTAATTCCACTGGTAAGCATTGGAATTGAACTCCCGAGGTTGTGGAATGTCCTTCAAAAGAGGTGGGTTCTTATTCCTATCATCATCATTTTTACCTCGATTCAAAGCTGCATTGGTTGCATTTTTTGCATTTTCTTGGTCTATTCTTCTTATAATTCGTTGGATCTCCAAATCAAAAGGTGTTAAGGGATTGGCTTGAATCCTAGTGTTGGGCATACACTACTCGAATAACCTACAAAGTAACAAAAACAAAAACAAAAACAAAAACAAAAATAAAACAAAAGGAACTAAGGATTATTACTCGAATTACAACTACTAGTTAATTCAACTAAGTCTAGTCATATTCCCTTGCAACAGCACCACAATCTTTGTTGTCACCAAAGTTTCACCGCTATTTTAGAGGATAAAGCAGTTGTTGTCAAGATATAAAATCTAACCAAGGTTACGGTCGAACCGAAGGGAATATGTAAACTCCAAACAAAATCACCAATAGGCGATTCAAGTAGTGAACCCATCTAATTCCCCAAAGATGGGGGAAGTTTGCAATAATCAATAAGAAAGTAAACTATGCTAACTATCATGAGAGATAAATAATAATAGAGAGCAACTAGGGTATCGTGTTCCCTATGATTTCCCAACTTAATATCATCGAATAACCCAATTTTTGTCTAGTGTATAGATGCAGGATGGTAATGTAAGTTTACCAAGCCCTTTGGTCAAAGGTGAGAGGCAAATTTCACTATGTGACTTGGCCCATAACCATATTGTGCAATACAAACCATTACTATAATTCCCAACCAACCTCCCCTTGGCCCTGTTCTGTTGATTAGACAAGAGCATATCATCGAATCTTGTTAATCAATCTCTTTTCCTATTCATTACTACCTTGGTGCAGTCAGTAACAGTAGGTGGTTTCTAATGTTTGCCACCATTAGAAAAAATGCAAAATGAAGAGAATTTATTGACACATGCATATACCCATTCCAAGAATTGCAAATAACTCGGGTTTACTCTGTTAGTTCTTCATGGTTCCTGTAACCCTAGTTGTAGATTTAGCTACTCATACTATGGTAGATGAAGATATTATAAATTGAGAAAACATAATTAAATACTGACCCAACTGAATTAAGATCAAGCAAATCTAAGAAGAATGAGAATCACAATCTTAGAGATCAAATTTACCCACAAGTGTTTTCTCAATATATTCTCTCTGAAGTATAGAGTTCTCCAAGTACAAACCCTAAAAGTACTGAATAATGATGTTTTCCCTTGTATAATAACCTAAAAGTACTATTTATAGTAATTGCAATTAAGTCAGAAATAAAATAGAAAAACTAGTCGACGGACTCCACGACAGGTCTCTATGAATCGTAATGTGATTTACGAGTCGTAGTCAGGGTCTCGTAGTCAGCTCCTGGGATTCTACACTGCTTTTCTACGACATCACTTTACGAGTCATAGATTGACTCATGACTCGTATTGCTCTTTCATAATTTCAACTGCATCATCTTATCTAAAGTGCCCCATATGTGCTTCGGAATGCCCCATAATCATAAGTTCTATATATCTCAAAATTCGTGCGTGATTTCGAGAATCTGACTTCATATTCTCGATCAGGGGGAAATTGAGTGGGAAATGGGTATAAACTAGATTTTAGAAGACCCGTGGAAAAAAATAATTTTTGCTAGTTGTTCGTAATCTAGTGTCTATCCGTGTACTCGCCACGATGCACCAGAGCTATGAACTAGTGTAAATGTTGCTCCGCATCTAGTTCGCATCACATTAGGGCGTGGACCAGTGTATTATTTTTCTTGATTTTCTATTTCGGCCAAGGGCATTGGGGTCATAGCCCCATGCCTACTTAAATGTGAAATCAACCATACTTAGCCATTTTTCAACTCTATAACTCACAAAACCCTCTCCCAAACCTCTCTAAGACTCTATCAATTCACTCATTCAAATCTATGGATTTCAAGCTTAATTTTGGAATTCAAGGACTCATTTCAAGCTCTAAGTCTACTCCAAGTTCACCTCAAAGAATTCAAGGTTTAAGGTACGTGGGTCTTCATCCATAGGTCCTTTCACCGATGGAGCTTAACCTTCCTTTTTTATGCTATTTGCCTGTTTTCAAGTTATATTACCTATGGGTATCTCTTATTCTGAATTATGAGCATAAATCATGTTTGGATTTTATCAACTATTAATTTATTATGCATGAATGTCTATGTCATGCTTATTCCATGAATTAATTATATCTATTGAGATTATGCATGTTTTTAGCTATGAAAGCAGGAACTACTATGATCTTTTGTGATGGACTTCAAGGTACCCTATGTGTGGGTTGTACTATCATGTTAGTGGGTTGATTTGCATTGAGTTTACTCATTTTGTTATGGTCTCGAATTGCATGATTTTGGACAAGTATCATGGATCCACCATGCATTTGATAAAATGACATGACAAGAATTCACAAGTTATTGATGGTCTATTACATGATTTACAAGTCAAGTGACTATATGATGATTAAGCGCTTTCAAGCATATATTGAATTCGTGCAAAGTATCTATGATGTTACAAGTATCAATTTAAGACCTATTTTAAAGATTTTTACCACTAGTGAGCCATTTTATGTTAAAGCAAGAGTTCATGTCTTACTATTATTACTATCATGTTCAGGTTATCCTCACTATTAGAGTCAAGCATGTTTATGAGCTACTTAAGTCATGTTTTTACAAGCTATTCATGTTATTATTAAAGTATAATTATATCAAGTATTCCGTGGCATTAGGCTTAGCACCGATGGGTGGAATGTCGATATGGACTATCTTCTAGGGTCCATATTCCTTTTCTCAAAATATGTGCCAACATAGGATTATACTTTATCCTTGCAATTCTAGTGGATCCATCTAGTGCTCTTTATCATGAAATCCTTTCTAAAATGGGTCATGTTCCTGTAAGGAGGGTTATTTCATACAAAATAGGTCATGTTACCATAAACTAAAGTATGGTTCACCTTGGCAAGTAGACCACCTCTTTACTGATGAGGGGTAATCGTCAAGATTCAAAGTTGTAGCTCACTAGGTCTTACTTATGTCGGTTAAGGTATCTTCCCACTCACATATGATATACTATGCAAGTTAAATGATTTACAAGCATGTTTTAGTACAAGCATTGATCATGCATGTCATATTGAGGTTATATATCCATTACTTACGATTATGCATTTTGAATATATTACCTTTTGACTTGGTGCATTGTACATCGCATACTTAGTACATTCAAATGTATTAATGCATACTCTACACCTACATGATATTACCATGTAGGGTCCAGTGCTCCCTTTGATCATCTTTCTCCACATGGCTAGCTCGGTACATTAGAGTAAAGCATTTGTGAGTCCTCAAGTCCGAGGATAATATCTAAAATTACTCTTGCTATATTGAGACTTCTTTATGTTGAACACTTGTTATTATGAGAGTGAGCCCATAAAGTGTCTTGGCCCCTGCTCCATTCCAAGATAGAGGTGTTGTTAGATACTGCGATGTATTTATGCCATGAGTTTGGCTCTTTTATTACTTTTATGAGTATCAAGACTTCCCTTAGTCCCACTTCCCTTTTTAATTAAATCTTGTGATGCTTATTTTACTTTCGTGACCAAGGATGTTGATTGATATGCGAAGAGGCTTGTTTAGGGTCCCTTCGGGTTCCTATTCACAATGTCACGTCGACGCCCTAGGCTTAGGTTGTGAAAACCTTGGTATCAGAGCACTAAGTTTTTAATGGTCCTTAGAAATCCAACACACCGCGTCAATTAGAGTCTTATTCATGATTGTGAAGCGTGCCACAACTATGACTGGGAGGCTGTGAGGCATTTAGGAAATGTTTCACTTCATAATGGTCTATATCATGCTTTAGGTGTGAATGTAAGGCTTTTCCCCTAACAAATGCTTTTTGTTCTTTTAGACCATGCCGATAGCAATGGGGAGACTAAGGAGAGCCTGTACTCCCAAGGACCAGCCGACCCTTTTCGCTCCTCAAGCTCATCAAGATGGAGCAGTAGCCCATGATGCGTTTAGGGATACTATCACAATGTTGGCCGTTTCCATGAACAACCAAATGAACTAAGGGGACCAATCCCCTCATGCTCCCTCTCCGGCCTCAAGGATGAGGGATTTCACAAAAATGAATCCACAGGAGTTCCATGGGTCCAAAGCGGATAATGATCCCCAATAGTTCATCGATGAGGTGTATAAGGTGTTATCCATCATGGGGTCAATTCAGAGGAGAAAGTGGAGTTAGTGGCCTGCCAAATCAAAGGCGTGGCCCACATATGGTTCACGCAATGGAAATTGGAGAGGAGAGATGATGGTGCTATTCCTCGGGACAACTTCAAAGCCGTATTTTTCAACAGATTCTTCCCTGTCGAGCTAAGAAAGGCTAAGGTGATGGAGTTTATGAACCTTAAGCAAGGTTCCATGAGTGTGAGGGAGTATTCCCTTAATTTCAACAAGTATTCCAAGTATGCTCCACATTTGGTGGACGACCCTTGAGCTAGAATGAACAAATTTGTTTCGGGAGTGTCCGATTTTGTTAATGAAGAGTGTCATACCACCACGCTAGTGAGTGATATGGATTTGTCTTGGCTCATGACATATGCCGAGGAGAAGTGGTGAGTCTAAGAGGGTTCGATTTGAGGGTGGTTTCCAAGGTTCTAAGGGTGTCCAGATTCCTCAAGGCAACAAGTTTAGAGACGAAGGGTCTTCCAATGCTTCTAACAAGATATTTGCTAATGATAACCTAAGATTCCAAGGTGGTAATGGTGGGGGGTCTAACCTTAAGTGCAAAAAGTGTGGGAAACACCATTGTGGCCCATGTTTGAAGAAATATAATGCTAGCTTCGGTTGTAGTGAAATGAGTCACAAGGTTATTGATTTCCTCATGCTCAAAACAAAGGTAGAGAAGGTCGTACTTAAGGCCAAGGTGCTAATGCGAGTCACAGGGCAAAGGAAGGACAACAAGGAGGTGCTACAAGGTAAAATAGGTTCTATGCTCTTAAAGAAAGACAAGGAGTAGAGGATGTGTGAAACGCCCCACACGTGTGTAGGAATTCTCCCATAATCTTAATTCCCTTAAATCCCGAATCGGGAATATTTAAACACCCCTTCACGTAGCTCGAAAAGACTTTAAGATATATTTTCTTTCAATATCTCAAAATCCATGTAAAATTTCAAAAATTTGACATCATATTCTTAGTTAGAGGGTAAAATTTTGTGGGAAAATGAGTACCTACAAGGTATACATTGTTCGTGCCAAGAAAAAATTTTTTTTGTGAAACTTAACAAAAACGGTAGCTGTCCGAGATGGGTCCGCAATGCGGACCTGATGTGGACTAGTTCAAAAATTTCTGAAAATTGTTCTTTTTACTCCATGGCAATTGGGTAATAATTCTATACATATATACATGAAAATCCCTCATTGTCAAACCGTTTTGAGCCCTCAAACCAACCAAAAACCTGTCAATTCCTCTTTAATCTTCATCAAATTCTCCATCCATACTCAAGGTTTTCAAGAAGTCTTGTTGGAATTCAAGAAAACCAATTCAAGCCCCACGTCTTCCTCAAGATTCTAGAGTCCAAAAATTCATCCAGATCTAAGGATTTCATTCAAGCTTCAAACTTCCATTTCAAGTCTTTTCCAAGAAACTCTCTAAAATCAAGGTATCTAGGTTTCTTTAATGGGTTCCTTTCACCCATGATACCCAAGCTTCCTTTTACCAAAAATTTTATGATCTAAAGTTGATTTAGTCATGGTTCTTACTTATTATGAACATCACTGCACAATATGTTGAGGTTTCATGCAAGTGTGATTGTTTTAGCATGTTTTGACCTATGAATCTAAGATCTATTGTGAGATTTGATGAAGGGTTTTGATTTATATTGCTTGAGAGTGTTATGAAGAACCTATTTATGGTTTTACAATGAATTTTCTAGCGTAATTTCATTCTTCAATTGCATGGTTTTGCACTAGCATTACACACTTGCCAAGTATTTGATAAAATGCCTTCTTAAGGATTCTTTAGGTTTTGCTGATCTATTGGTTGGTTTATGATCCAAGTGACTCTATGATGATTATGAGATTTCTAAAGATATGTTTAACTCATGGAAATGTTGATGATGTTGTAAAGCCGGGTTTAAGCCCTTTCTTAAAGTTTTACCTCTTGTGAGCCCTTTGATGTTGATGTTGATGCAAGGGTAATATTTGATGATGAACTATTCTTATGTACGAAGTTGCACTCACCATTAGAGTTCAAGGATGTTTTAGAGCTACTTGTGTCATGATTCTATGTTTCTCATAAGTTACTAAAGTATGACTATTATAAGTATTCTGTGGGATTAGACTTAGCATCGATGGATGGAGGATTTTCTCTCTTTCTTTGAACTATGTGCCACCATAGGACTATGTTATATCTTTGCAATACTAGTGGATCCACTTAGTACACTTTCTCTTGAGGTTTTTCTCGAAATTTGGGCCGTTTCCCGTAAGGTGAAGTTCTTAATGATATCCTTTCCGAAATTGGGTCATGTTCCCGTAAGGAAGGTTACTTCATACGAAATAGGGTCATGTTCCCGCAAGTTTGAAGTATGGTTTACTTTGGCAAGTAGACCACCTCTTTACCGGTGAGGGTAATCTTCAGGATTCTATGTTGTAGCTTGCTTGGTCTTATTCTATGTCGGTTGAAGTCTCTTCCCACACTTATGTTCTATGTTCTATACAATTAGAATGATTTACAAGCATGTTTTACTTCAAGCATGGATCATGGATGCCATATTATTATTATGTGAATCAATTGCTTATAATTATACATTTTGATTATGATGCCTATATCTTGTTACATTGCATCTCACATACTTAGTACATTCAAACGTACTAATGCATACTCAATGTCTACATGATGTCACCATGTAGGAACCGGTGCCCCTATTGATTCTCCTCCTCATGGCTAGACGGATTGTTCTAGTTAGCATTTGATGAGTCATCATGTCCGGGGACAATATCTATCCTCTCTCATGCTTATCTTTCGGTTATATCTTGTATATTTTGAGTACCTATTGTCATTGCTATGAGGGTGAACTCGGTTGCTTTTCTTAGCCCCCGCTAAGTAACTATGTTTAGAGGTGTTGTTGGACAAGTTGTGTGTTATGCTTGAGCTTGACTCATCTATGATATCTAAGTATTACTTCCTCATTCTCTCTCGCTCTCTTAGTCCCAATTCCCCATGTATATGTTATCTCTTGTTCATTTTTAATTGTTTTCGCGACCAAGGATGTGTAATGATATTCTACAAGGCTTGTTTGGGGTTCCGTTGGGTTCCCCATCGCAGTTCACGTCTAGGACCTAGGCTTGGATAATGACAATGAT